>VMDR010000345.1:0-261042 GCA_007922815.1 Macrotus californicus | reverse complement strand
GGAAAAGGTACAGGGAATAAGAAGCATAAATGGTAGGTAGAAGATAGACAGGGGGAGGTTAAGGATAGTATAGGAAATGTAGAAGCCAATGAACTTATATATATGACCCATGGACAGGAACTAAAGAGGGGGAAAGCGGATGGGAGGGGGTATGCAGGGCGGAGGGGAATAAAGGAGGGGAAATGGGACAACAGTAATAGCATAATCAATAAAGTATGTTTAAAAAATAAAGGAAAAACAAAATTACATGTTCTGCCACTGAGCTCAAAACAGCGTCACCTCCTCAGGGAGGCAAACATCCCAAGGAGCTCCAGGCTTCAAAGTCCCCCTCTGGAACAATCGTCTAGGCCCTAGGATTGCAAATCACCAGCCCGGAACCCCCTCCCCTCATGATAACTTGGGGACCCTGACTCTTTTCCTTCCGACAATCTCTGTAGAGACTTTTTCAAGCCAACAAAGATGCTCTAGGGCTGCAGAACCTCCAAAGACATGAGCCACACACCCGGCTCCCTCTTCTCCTTAGGGGACCCATGGTTCCTCAACACCCCTGCCCATCTCCCTCCAGCACCAACTCTGTTCACTGAAGACATTGGGAGGGGCAGCCTTCACCAGACCCATCCACCTGCATGACAGATACTCAAGAGTTCAGGTTGGAAGCCAAGGAGAGCCACAATTTGAGAAGGGGCTTTAACTGTTCCTATGGAGTATCTGCTTCTATTAGTTATTTTTCATTCTGCCTCTCTGGCCTCTAGCTAGCCTTATTTTTCTCCTGAAAAGGGATGCATTGTGTAAGGAGCTAGGGTATTCCATCTACCTCCACGATCTACCCATCATGATCTGTTGTGTGAACTTCCACCGGGTCACAGGCCCGGGTCATCTTGCTGTCTGTATTTCCAACTCTTCGCATACTTCTGCACCCCAACGAGATGAAATTCAATTGTCCACTCTGCTAAAGTGTGCCTGAAGTTACCATACAGTTCTGTTCATGAAATGCCTGAGGACATCTCAGATTTCTTTGGAGGATTTTGCACTACCCATTACATTCAGGGATCTATGCAGGTATGGTTGGAGCCCTGGGAGGTGTGATAACCCAGTTTCTGCTTCTCGGGGAAACTTTCATTCCTTCACTTAATATCAGTTGCGTGGCAGCCGTCAACAAGACAAGCACAGGGAGCTCTTAGTTACGGAGGGAAAAGACATATAAAAGCCATAATTACAATAATGGGTCATAAGGAGTAAAGAAGAGCAAAATATGAATAGTTTCTGAAGGCAGGTGGAGGTGAAAGAAAGGTTCAAAGAAAGTAGATCTTGAACTGCATCTTGAGGTCAAGGATTTAGCCAAAGAGGAGAGAAGGCTATTCCAGGCTGCCTTATGTACGGGCACACCCAAGGCACCCACTGGACACAGCAACTCGCAAAGGGTGTGATAGGGGAGTGCAGGGCTGGGGTTAGGGCAGTTGAGTCTGCACAGCTGGGAAAAAGTTCCACACACCAAGACGGGAAAGTTGGATGTGATTCCGCAGAACACAGGTTGAAAATTGATGACTCATAGATTTACGGTTTTAGTTTGAAGCATGTTTCCCTTTTTTTTTTTTTTTAATTGGAAGATGTATCTGTCAACTTATGCACAGTAACAAGTGACTCATAATCTGAGTGGCATTCAACAACATTTCTTTCTTGCTCATGTTCACGTCTATTGTGGGGTGACCCCAGCTTTATGCTACAGCCAGTGCATTTGACACAGAGGCTGAGGGAGCAGGCACCGCCTGGGGTGTGAACTCTTGTAGAGGAGGGGAAAGAAACATGGGAGGACCATGCAAAGGCTCCCACCCTCATTTCATCCGTCAAAACGTGTCATGTAACACACGCTGTGTCAGTGGGCCGGTTAATATAAGTCCTCCTGCAACTCAGGCCTGGTGAGGGGAATGGGGACTATTTTGAACCAATTATTTTATCTACCAAAGTAGCCAATATTTGAAACTTGACAAATTTCACAGAAAAATCAGGATTGCCAGGCTCTCTTGACAAAATAAATAAGTAAATAATAATCATCAAAATACCTGGCAATCTGGGGTTCTGTTTCCACATGTCAGCATGGAGCTGCAGCTGACCTCCATCCACGCCTCACTGTTACCTGCAAGTACCAGGCAGCCACTGGAGAGGTGAAGGAGAGGGGTGACTGGGTCAGATCCCCTTTGCAGAGAGTTTAATTTGAGGGTCTTGAGTTAAGGGACACCCCAGAACAGGGCTAGGAGGTTATTGCAATAATCCCTAATCTAGCATAAGAATGTACTTTTAAAAAAACAGAGACCAGCCCTGGCGCAGTTTTGGGGGGCCTCATCCTGCAAACCCAAAGGTCGTGGGTTCATTTCTGGGTCATGGCACAGGCCTAGGTGGCAGGTTCACAGTCCCCCCCAACCCCCTGCCTCAGGTCAGGGCGCATATGAAAGGCAACAAAGCTATAGATGTTTTTTCTCCCTCTCTTCCTCTCTCTAAAATCAAAAGCATGTCCTCTGGCAAGGATTAAAAAAAAGAGAGAGACCCAAGGCTCTACTCACTCTTCCAAACTTGTGGAGCCATCAGCTAGAGCCAAGAGAAGGGGGTTTCTGCCAGTTGCCTGAGGGGGTGAAGGCATCTGGGAGCCAGAATAAAAAGTGCCATCGGAAAGCCTGGGTTTAAAGAGTGATCCCCACCCCGCCTCCCAGAAGAAAAATCTACCTGCTCCTCGGGGAACTGAAGCTGGAACCCCCACCCCCACCCATGGTGCCTCTCCCAGTGCTGGTGGGAAGCAACACATTCTAACAGGTACAAACAGACAGCCACCTCCCTCTCCTGTTGTCTCCGTCCCCCTGCCTCACCAGCCTCCCTCCCTCCCCCCTCTCAACCCACTGTTGGCCTAAATTAAGTTTTCAAAAGGCAGAGGCTCTGTGCAGATTTTTGCTGAAGAGCATTGAATTCAATAAAACATAATTATTGATTTAATTAAAATAGTCGCTCTGTGAGAAGTGAAGCTTTTTTAATAGCCAGCAGAGACAGAAGAGCCTTCGTTCATTTCTAGTGTAGCTTCTGAAACAAATTGGGCTGCTTTTTTTTTTTTTTTTAATAGGCCATTTCTAAGTGTGGCTTTGAAATGGATCCTCCAGCCATTCATGCACTAATTCAACCAGCGAATAAGGTGCCTTTCTCATTGGCTGCCTTTCAGGACTGAAAAAGGAGGTGCTGTGAGCCCCAAGCCCAGACGAGGAGATGAATAATTCATGGCCCTTCTTGGGGTGGGCGGGGAGGGGGGGCGGGGGGCTCTGTGTGCCTTTCTGCTTCCTTGCACTCACACTTGAAAGGGAACACAGGACTGGAGACTATCGCTGCCCCCTGGGGCTCCACATCCTCTCTTGATCTAGCCAGAGACGAGTTGCCCTAGAGGACCAGCAGCCTTTCAGGCGGCTAGACCCTGGCTCCCCATCATTGGGCGGGGTGAGCCCCCGATGAAGCTGAGCTTGGAAAATGGCACCAGGAGAGTGCCTGGACAGGTGCACTCCTTGTCACACTGAAATAGGACCTACAAGGGCATGATGAAGCCAGGCCTTCCTCTCCACAGCCCCCTTTCCGCCGTGGCCACTACAAGCAGGGGTGCGGGCCTTGAGGGCGCACACAGACGTCATTTCTATTCAGGAAAGAGAACAATGATGCTGTGCATCCTCGGGGAACACAGTAATGAGGTGATGACACATTTTTAATTAAATGCCTATGTCAGTTACTAATCCATTCCTCCTGGAAAGACGGGGCCATATCGTAAACATGAGACAAGGTGGTGCATGTCTGAAATGGGTGTGCTTGCACACACACTCACACCCACTCGCTCCCTTCCCTCAGACCCTGGTAAGGCTCCTCCGGGCCCACTGCAGCCCCGGCCAGGGAGGGAAAGTGGCCTTTCCTTATGGCCTCAGCGCTTGTCTCAGAATCCGTTGCCTCTGGCTTCAAGCCTGCACCTGAGACAGTGGGTGTGAGGCGAGCGTTCCCTTAGCACCCACGTGGCCACATTTCAACATGGGACAATGGAGTGGAGGCTTTAAGAAGTTTAAGCTGATGGTTTCAAGAGGTCCCTGGGCTAGAGGTGACACACAGAGGTAGCCTATTTGCAGGCGGTGGGAGGCACTGCCCAGCAGAAATCACTCACCTCAGCAGCAACCAGCCCAGCCCTTCCCTACTCCCTGCCCTGCCCTGCTTCCCCAGGCGGCTGCAGTCACTCCTCCGTCTGACACAGGGTGGTGGCGCCTCTGCCACTGGGCTCCCAGGGTCTTGTAACAACCTCCTGGTGTCACCATTGGATGCCGCCAACATGCCCTTGGATTTTTTTTCAAACGAAATTAAAACAATCTTATTAAGTATGAAATAAAAGTAGTATTTACTGAGTACTTATGTGCCAAGCACTACCTAAACACAGACCATACATTATCTTTGTCAATCCTCACGCCCTCTGCAGATTGAGTAATCCGTTCAAGGTCCAGAAGTTGTAACCGGCAAAGATAAAATCCAAATGTTGCTCCGTTTGACCTCACCACATTGCTTGCTTCCGATTTTCTTACACCAAACCTGTATTATTATTATTATTCTGCAAACAAGCACATCAAAGCGCAGAGAGGTTAGTATGTGTGCACAGTGCCGCAACAAGGACGTAAAGATGGGATTTGAACCCAAAGCCCCAGGATCCAGAGCCTATGCACCTGCTCCCTGCACTAACCTGAGGGCAGGGAAACAAGTATTTACCGTCCACCCACACGACTGTGCGGTAGACCAGAAGGCTATATGTTCCCAGTCATTTCCACCATGGATAAATCAGGCTCTTAGAAGAGACATAGGGTGTCATGTTTTCCTGCACCATCCCCCGAGACCCAATCGGTATTTTAGGAACAAGTTTCCATTTCTCTCCATCACCTAACCTTTACTCTGGGCCCCCTGCCCTCCCCTCTTATCCCAAAGCTCCTTTGGAAAAAAGGATGTATTCTGCTTCCTTCGAAGGAGTCTCCAATCATCACACAGAACAAGGACATCGACACCCCGAAAGGCAAAGTGCTTTTCTGCTCTATAAAAGGCAAATGCTCACCCACCTGCTCATACTTTATCAACCAAGTGACCAGTGAGGTGGAAGACAGCTCTCAGAACATTCTGAGATCACCACGGGGGTACAGCAAGCATGCCACGGCCAGTAGGAGGCGCTGTGGAGACTTCCATCCCAGATCCTACCAACCGGGCTAATGGCATTATTTTTGTACACAGGAAACCACAGGCAATAATACTTCAAGAGCAAGAGTTACTTCCTCTATAAAAACAGCTATGCCAACAACTTTAAATGACTTCTGGCCTTTCCTCCTTGAACGAAGTTGTCCTGGGTGGGAACGACGCCCCTGAAATGACTCTCCATCAAGGCCAGAAGACAGTAAAAGCACCTTCCACAGGTGTGGCCCTGGAGCACTTACAATGGACTAGCACCCTGAAGCCATGGCAGGTGTTAGTGAAAACTGTTTGGCAATAAACTTCACAAAGAATCATGTCACGTGTCACCGTCTGCCCAGCCGCACCCTCTAAAGCTGCTTACAAAAATGGGTCGTTCTCTTATTTAAGTCAGATACCAAATATTGAAATCGATGGCCCTACCATTTTTCCTTTCTAAAAGCTTGAGCCGCTGCCGGGGTTTCCTGAACCGGTCATGCCATCCCCAGAGGGCTGTGCACTGTCATCTCTGCACTATCCTGTGAAACTAAGCTCACTAGATTAAAATGTTTGCTCCTTCTGTCCACACAGTGTTGGAATCTCCAGAAGGGCCACATGGCTGCGGATGCCCGACGGACGCAGCCAACACAGTGGCTGACGACTCCGCTGAAAGAGCCCCTCTAGCGCCCGGACCTGGTACTTGGCTGGTGCACGGGGGTGGGGGGGGTTCTCCCTGCTTGTGGGAAAGAACAGAGGTCCGTGTTTTCACGTCCGGCCCGGCTGAAGCAGAATTCCACGGTTACTCTCCCCATAGGTCCTACCAAGAATTTGAGGAAATGATGTTCCCCTGGCCCCCAAATGAGGGAAAACCAATTAAAGCGCAAGTCATTATTATAGTCTAAATATGGGCCATGCTGGGTCCCCTGAAACCTATTAACCTATTAACTGCATGCACTAGAAATTCACTGTCACGTGGACACCCCGGAAAGTGAGTCTTCCTGGAAGTGGAGTGTACAAGGGGGTTCGCGAGGCTGTGGTCGGAATCCGGCAAGTGGGGAAGGGTCAGTGAGCTCTGGTGCACGGGGAGACGCAAAAGAAGACCACTGAGTAGCCATTCCTACAAGATCCTCATTATTTAAAAAAAAAAAAATCTATAAGAAGAGAAATAAGAAAAAGTAGGATAAAGTAGAAGAAAACAGGAAGAATAGAAAGTGGGAGAAGAGAACGTGCTCAGCCCCGACTACATGTCAAGTATCACCCTGCTTTGCATATGGAGTGTGACCTCGTCTGTACTGCCACGCCGACTTCACAGAAAACTGAACCCGTGTAAAGTCCAGGACTCTCCCGAGGCCACATGAACTGGAAAGTAACTGGACTCCAAAGTCTCCTCAGTTTTCGATTTGACCACTGAGGGACAGAGCTTCTTAGCGGCTGCTTTTATAGCGCATGTAGTGTCTTCAGTTTGCATCTGGAAGGGGTGGGGTTGATCCTTAGACATCCCAACTGCCTTATCCACACCCCAATTGTTCTTTGGAACCAGCAGAAGATGGGAGAACTGTCTTTGGGACTCATCAACGTGAAGGAGAATGGGATCGTCAGGGTGTCCAGCAGAGGAACCTGGGCTTCTGGCGCCTGGGATTGAGCCTCAGGCTGCAATCAGGAACAGCCACTGGTAAATTCAGCATTGCAAGAAGGGGCAGTGCCCTCACGGAACATACAGCCTAGTAGAGGTCAGTACGATATTACTACAGTGAGAACTAACGCAGGGTAACAGGCTACGGAGGAACCGGTGGGCAGTCGTATGAACTGGTTGAAAGACATCAAAGGATACCTGGAGAAGAAGATTCTGGGCAGAGGGAACAGCACATGTAAACAGGGCATTTGCTTTGGCACAGAGAAAATCAAGAGAGCTGGCGTGCCGGGGCATGATGAGTAAAGCAGTGTTCTGAACGTGTGAGCACCAAACTTACTTCTTCTGCACACACAGAGCAACTATGTCCCCCAGCGTCTCTGACCATGAGGTGTGGCCATGCGACTGAGTCACAGATGATGGACTGTAAGCTAAAGTGTGTGCACTTCCCTCTTCCTCACATCACCACGCGGCAACGCTCCGGGTCCTTTCCCGTCTGCCAACTGGATGAAGTCACACCCAGTGAATTTGAAAGCCAGGTGTTCAAGATGCTGACGCCACAAGGCAGAAGGAGCATGACTGAGGTAAGCCCTTCACTCTGAGTGATCAGGACCTTTAAAGCTTCCTAACTGAACTGCACTTCAGACAGAACAACCCACACACTTCCTCCTGATGCTGCAGCACCTCACGCAGCCACGTTGACCCTGCCGTACCTGTGTTACAAAATTCACTTCGAAAAAATGATTTGTTGTGGGCTTTCCCTGTGCTAGGCAAAGTGAGAGACACTGAAGATGTAAAAATCTGCACATCGAAGCTCCTGCCCTCCAAGTTCTCACAGCGGGAGTCAGAGAAATGAAGACGAGAGTTTCACTGCAGAGTGTACATGATCATCACTCTCTGAAAGATGTAGTCAGGGACTCTGCCTGGGGGCTCCAGGAAGTCTTCAGAGAGCAGGTAACATATGGTGTGGGTCCTGAGGGAGGAGTAGGAGTTTTCTAGGCAGAAAAGGAGAAGCAGGGCCATGGAGTAGAGGAAATGACACAACAATAAATCATAAATCCGTATCCTTGAAACATCAGGAAGTCTGTGGACAACTATATCATCCATATAGTTAATGTTTAATATCCACAGTGATACTTTAAGCTTCTAGAAAGTAAAAGGTGCCTTTGATTCTTTCTGTATTCCTTAAGTTGTATGCACACGGTAAGAAAACTAGAGGGAGCAAGGGTGAGTGACGTTGTGTGAACGCCTACAGGCCACACACCCCGGGCTGGCCCCCCTGCTGGGAGAAAACATTTGGGATTCGTTTGAGTTTTATTTACTCTGTGCCTATGTTCACTTCACACCATCTGACAGCTGTTTGAGGCCATTTCACTCACCATTGGAAGCATGATCAGGCCTGAAACACAAGCCGTAAATGGCGCACACTGCATAGTAAAGCTGGATTTAATGCACAGTCTGCTTTATTAACGTTGCAACATCCACTGTGCATGGAGGGCTGCCATCGATTTTTATTAAAAAGGGCACTTTTATTACAAGTACATGATGACAGCAAAATAAAACCTTCCCCCTGCCAAAGCAAATTTGGGTTAATTTCCCGTAAGTGCCCATGAAAAGCCCACTTGATCTGGCTGGATTGGGTTAGATCCCTCCCTAGTGACGCCTTATCCACACACCTCTGCCTGAGGGGCTGGAAGGAGAAGCGGACAGCATCCTCACCTGGACGGGGACAGATGCCAGAGAAACCAAGAGCATTTCTGGGCCTTCCTTTCATTTCTGACCAAAAAACTAATGAACAAGGGGTTCCAGCTGCAAGTCAGCTAATCGGTCGGAATATGAAAGAGCCTTTTAGATGCTGTGGTTCTAGCTCCTCTCCACCCAGTTTGCATCTACGTGAGCAGCTCAAACCTGGAATTTCGCGGGAGAGTTTCCGGCTGCCACAGTGTCTTCCAAACTACCACTTGGCACAGCAAATACTGTTCCCTCCGATCTCCCCCTGTCTTGCTCCTGGACCCACAACACTGCTCCTTATAATTTGGAGATAATAGAGTACACTATCCAATATGGTAGCTAACAGCCACATGTGCCCATTTAAATGTGATTACAAATTTTTTAAATTAAAAATTCAGGTCCTCAGTCACATTAGCCCCATTTCCAGGACATCGGAGCCACATATGGCTAATGGCAGCCGTATTGGACAATGTAAACACAGGACCATAGAGAGAAGGGCCCGTCTTGCCTGCACAACATGTCCTGTGTCTGCCTGCATGACGATTTCTACAATTCACACCCCACCCCCCTGCCTTGCGTTTGGTTTCTCTGGCTTCTTCCCCTGAGGCTAATCCCTTCCAGCTTCCAATTTGTAACCTTGGACTCCAGCCCCATCCCTGCCTCTCATTAGTTGCACACTTTCCTTCACAGTCATTCATTCATTCATTCATTCACTCATTCATTCATTCATTCACTGAAGATTTAATAAGTAGCACTTGTTTGCTAGGTGCTAGAGATGCCAAAGCAAAGAAGACTCCCCATTCCTTATCCTCGAGAGCATCACAATCAAAAAGAGAGGCCCTGGCCAGGTGGCTCAACTGCTTAGAGCATCGTCCCGTACACCAAAAGGTTACGGGTTCGATTCCTGGTCAGGGCACATGCCTAGGGTGTGGGTTTGATTCCTGGTTGGGACGATGTTTCTTCTCTCTCTCTCTCTCTCTCTCTTTCTTTTGTTCTCCCCTTTCCTCTCTCTCCAAAATCAATAAGCATATCCTTGAATGAGAATTTAAAAAAGAAAGAACACTGCCCTCATCAGACGAGGGGCAAGGAGAGATGTTGAACTACCTTGTGCCCACCGACCTGAGTGTTCTAAGTTTTGAAAGCCGCAGAGGCTGCATAAAAATGCGATGCCTCTATTGATGGAGACTGGGAATCGATTGGGCGATGGCCGCACCATTGCATTCCTTCAGGGCCCAGGCGGTCAACCATCTACTCCAGGCTCTAGATCAAACAGCACATGCTCGCTACGCCATGCCCCCTGTCCAGAAATGGGTTCTCCTCGCTGGGACACAAGTTCTGCCCCCTTCAGGCACAAAGCCAGGAGTCTGACTCATACTCTCCCCATCTTTTAGGTACCCAGACTATTGTGCTAGAAAGAGGGAAGGGACGGATGTAGGCTGAGAGGCCCCTGTCTCTCCCGCAGGACCACCCTTCCTCTGGGGCTTGGCTGCAGTCCACACACCCAGATGAGCGCCGGAACTCACACTCAGAGGGAAGAAGGGATTTGCTCTCTCGCTTCCAGCGCTTTGCTGGTTATGTTTATTGGCCCGTTAATTATCTGTCTGTGTCTTGTAACAGTCTCGGACCTGGAAGAAAGCTGTAGACAATGGCTCCAATGTGACTTTTCAGGGTGATGGAAATTATGACGGTGTCCAGCCCTGGAGAGCATCAGGCCGTACAACCAGGTTCTAATGCAAAGCACAGAGCAATTAGCAGGGAGATTTACCTCCCTGTCCTAAAAGCATTTTTATTACTTAATCAATCACAAGCAGTTTCTAAACAAGGCTGGGGTTTTACAAGGAGCCATAAATCTTTCCCATTTGCTTCCAGGAGAAAGAACAGGAGAAACAGACATGACATTCCAGAAGGGATATTATATCAAAATAAAAATGGAACCCAAGTCCCTTGGGAGACAGGCAGGGGACAAGGGGGAGCCACAGGGTCACAGAGGGCTGGGCAGGAGGAGTCCGTCAAGGGCAAGTCTTTGGCTCCGAGCACAGGCCCATGTTCAGATCCATCTCTCTGCCCAGAAACGCGGAGGAAGGACAAGCAAAGGACATAAAATGAAAGTGTCCGGAAGTGACCAAGCACATTCGCTGCACTTCATGGCACGTGGCTTCTGAGCTGTGGCCTTTCTCTGACCCTGGGCTCCCCCACCCGTCAGATGGGAGAACTTGGACTGGATTCCATCCGAGTGACCCTCAGTCCCAACAGCTTTTTGGAATCACCGGGGGAGAGTTTTGAAAACCCTGCTGCCAGGTTCCTTCCAAGACCAATGAGATCAGACTATCTGAGGCCAACTGAACGGTCTTTCATCTTATCTCCACCCAGAGAATCTCATTTTGAAGATGAAATGCTTCAGATCTGCTCAGGGGTGAGCTCAGCAACTAATGACAGAGACATTCAGCTGGTGTCCACAGATTCTTTCTCTCCTTCATTCGACAGACTCTTCCTGAGTTCTTCTGTTCTACATCCTGGGCTAGGCCCATGGACATGGGTCTCACGGCCCCATCATGGTGCTTCAACGAGAAATGTTCCACCAGCATTTTCTGACCAGAGAAGTGCCTCCTGGGGGCCTCAGTTAACAGGTGTGGAGGTTGGGAACCGCTGTCCGCACCCAAATTGTCGACGCCAGACCAACACCATATGATTTCACTTACATGTGGAATCCAAAGAGCAAAATAAATGAACAAACAAAATAGACACAGAATAGACACAGACTCACAGCCAGAGGGGAGTGGGGGTGGGGGGCTGGGTGAAAAGGCGGAAGGGATTCCGAAGTTCAGTTGGTGGTTACGGGACCATCATGGGAATCTAAAGTATGGCATAGCAATGGAGTCAATAATATTCTAATAACAATGCACAGGGCCAGATGGGTACTGGAAACATCAGGGGATACTTTGCAAACTATGAATGTCTCACCACTATGCTGTACATCTGAAATAAATACAAAACAATATGGAATTCAAATTATAATTAGAAAAAAATTAAAAATAAAACACATTGTGAATACCCATCAGTGCTCTTGATTTATTATTCCCTGATCCTCAAGACCTCTCTGAAGAGTAGTGCAGGGTTACACACCTTCCCTTACAGGGTTGTCCTGGGCAGACGTGGCCCCCACAGCCTGACCCGGCCCTCCCGCGGGTTCCATCAGCAGCAGACACAGCAGATGCCAGGAGACTGTGAGAGCTGAGAGCGAGAACCCACCTGAAGTGATGATGAACCTGCCCTTAGACATTTTCTTGGACCCATGATGATGCACCTGTCCCTGAAGTCACCACTGAAGACAGTAACACCTGGGTCCCTCCAGAGCGCTGGTCTGAAACAAACCTGTACTTGGCCTACTCCTCACATAGCCCAAAGTCAACCTCTTGGCTTCAGGTAATTAAAGATTATCATTCACCTCCCAAACTCAACCCAACGTTCGCTGGTTTGTTGTCTTTTTGCCCCCTCCTTTTACCGGAAACCTCAGATTTGGAGGAAAAAACACATTTTCTTCTCTTAGTCCTACGGAGTTAAGATCAACGTCAAATGCTTCCATCGGTATAAGATTTTCCTTTTATCTTCTGAGTTCTGCTAGCATTTATGTACCTCTTCCATGGAATATATTTCATCTAGACTTTCATTATAATGTTGGTGCTGTGGCATTTTCTCTGCTAGACTACTAATTCTCTAGGGCAGTAGAAAGCGTAAGCTTGTGGAGTCTCACAGATTGAATCCCAGCTCAGCCCTTGCATGGAACTATATATATATAAAACCATCTATGAAGTAAAGATAGCGAGATCCACTTCACAGTGTTGCTGTAGGGGTAAGAGGAGAGAGCACACCCTGAGTCTCTACACATTTACAACGTCCCGCTTGGAGGACAGTGCTCAGAACCTAACACGTCCCCCTGCCCCAGCCCATGGACTAGAGAGCACAGGATGGTGCTCTGGGCAATGGGATGAAGGAGGGGGACCCCTTTCATTCAGGCAGTGTGAGGCATGCAGAGGGAAGCCGGGTTCCAGCTTCGGAAGTGGGAGGGGCCCGGCCCACAGGGAGGGCGTGCCACTGGCTGCCGGCTGAGCAGGCACATTGGAAAGGCCCCTGCTTGTGGTGATGCACTTTATGCGTTTCCCACAGCTTCCTCTGGCAACACTGCTCAGCAACAGGCACATCTGCAGTACGATCTCAAGGTCAGAAAACTCTCTGAACTGCTCAGGGAGAATGAGGGAGAACTCCTCTGGTCTTCTGGGTACACACGCAAACCCATGCATTCATGGGCGAACATACGTGCATGCATGCACAGGTGTATACACACATACATGCATACACATATGCACGGGTATGTACATGGGTACACATGCATGCAGACAGACATGCACACGCAGGCACACACATATTCACAAGCACATCGCACACAAGACCTTGCATTTAAGCAGCTGCAGCTCTATAGAGCTTTTCTGTTTGGTGTGCAGTCAGCTGGCAGCCTCCTTGCCCAGCACCCACCACAGCAGCAGGAGATTAAAATCAGAGAGCCATCCTTCACTGAGCACCATGCCGCCAGCACAGAGGGCGCGGGGCAGAGCACACGTTGGCGCCCAGGCCCCCTTACTCCAAACCAGAGGTCAGAACACTTCCTATAAAGCGTCGGAGAGTAAACATCTCCCGTGTTGGGGACCCGTTGGTCTCGGCCACAACTCAGCCCTGCTGTTGACGCACAAAAGCAGTGGCTGGTGGCACGTAAACGAAAGGGCAGGGTTGGGTTCCATTGAGACCTGTTGACAAAAACACCCCTGGGCAGCAGCCTGGTTTAACGTCTGAGCCCTTAGTCACTGGACTCTGAAGGCTGAACGTGGGTTTCTTAACTTAAAACACAGTTCCTTCACTGTATCAACATATTCCAAACATCTTAAATGTCTCTATACCTCTTAACTCCTAGTAATGTCACTTCTAGGGATTCGTCTTACAAGTGATCAACAGTGGCCCTGACCAGTGCGGCTCAGTGGGCTGGGCGTCATCCCGCAAAGTGAAAGGTCACCAGTTCGATTCCCAGTCAGAGCACATGGGTCCCTGGTCGGGGCATGTACAAAAAGCAACTAATCAATGTTTCTCTCTCACACCGATGTTTCTTTCTTTCCCTTTCTCCCTTCCCCTCTCTCTAAAAACTCTTTTAAACTCTTTTTAAAAATGACCCACAGTTACTGATCATTTTCTACTCAGTACGTATATAATCTTCCCAGTGGGAGATGAGCTGAGTCACATTTTTGTCTCCATTTCACAGATGGGAACACTGAGGCACAGAGATGGTAACTGACTTCCCCTCTGGACCCACAGCTGCTAAGTGGTAAAGCTGGGCTCTGAAGCGAGGCTGTGACTCCTAACTCTTAAATGGAAAAAAGAAACATGCAAAATTGGAAAAGTGCACAAAAGTTCCTGTTTTTGCAACAAAGGCCATGACAGCGTCAAAGGAGATCATCTAAACATCAAATCAGGTCAACGCAGGTCAAAGCTCCAGGACAGGCCACTCAAAGGCAGTGTTTCCAGACGCCAGGTAAGAAAGACTGTTGACGTCCTGTGTGCACTGCTCATCCCTGCACACACGTCCCTTTGCCATGGCACGCTGCTCTTCCCTCCAAAGTCAGAGCCTACACTGCCCTTCTGTTGAATGTGGGTTGGCCCTGTGACTTGTATGACCAACGGAATAAGGAGAAAGTGATGTCATGTGACCTCCAATGCTTCCCCCTTGGCCCTTTTGAAATGCTGCCCTGAGCGCACCCTGTAAAGAAGCCTCATCCACCTTTCCAAGGGTCTTGCATTCAGTGCCCATTTTCAATTACCTGCACGAGGGGGAAGAGAGGCTGGGCAGAGCTGAGGAAGACAGCAAATTCAAGATAAATAAAAGCCAGTCTGCAAATAATAGGCTAGGAGGGTCATCTGTATTTGGATAATTGAGCTATGACCATAAGCAAGACATTTTTCAACAAACTTTGAATGTGCAAACCAGGGCTCCAATTTATTAATTTACTGCTAGAAATGAATGCACTGCCATGCAGCCCAGACATTCACATCCATCTGACAGAACCAGCATTTGCTCCACTGGTGGCAGCTACCAGGGACGTCAAATTGCCAAAAGGTTGCTTGCTGAGCGTGGAATCTGTACAAGAGAAGCCAGCTTTCTCATTTAAATTCAGCAAAAACTGATTGAGCTTTATATGTCCGGATCGTGCTGGGTAAAGAGGACAGAGAGATGTGACGCCCAGCTTTGCAGACTTTGCGGCCCAACAGTAGCGGGTGACTCACTGTGGCCAACGTTATAACGGAGATTACAGACACACGGGCACGGATCCCGGAGACAGGGAAAAGCGTCCCCTTCCTGCTGGACCTCACCTTCGACGCTCCCACAGTGGCCGGGAACTCGGCCCCTCTGCAAATTCAGAGCTTCATGTGGCCTATTCTGAAAGTTAAAAATTGATATAACTTGCCCAGAAAATAGATCCTGGACGTCCCAGTCTTTTATTTCCCTGGATGAATGCTGTGACCCCGCTGTAGACTCTTTGCTTCACTCCCCTGCCCGAGAACTGCACGCTGCTGTGATCCTAAATATTTCGTGGGCTAAACAGGGGGGTAGCTTCTTCCAAATACACGTGGTCAATACCCCTCCAACTATCCTTTCTGCAACTGAGCTCCTGAGCCCAAGGTCCTTCTTCTTCTCCGCTGGGGAGTGACTTCGAGTCCCATCTTCTCTGCCTTCGGGTCTTGAGGCTGCTCTTCCCCAGGGATTACAGGGCACATTAGAAGGGGTCTTGGTTTTTTTCTCAGGTATAAAAGGAAGCCTGGCCTTTTAACATGTGACAGGTGGGGGGGTGGCTGGTGGGCACTCCTCTCCTCCTTTCCCGTAATACAGCCTTGTGCGCGGTGCACCGTGAAAATCCAGTGAGGAAAATGATGGATGCGTGAATGAGCAAACAGGGACAGCTAAAAGAAGAATATATTTGAAATGACAAGATTTTATGATATATCTAATCACATCATCGATGAATCTCTCAGCTTCTCTTTTCTTCAAAATTGTGGCTTTCCCCCAAGTAACCACAATTTTCTTTTCTCTAAGAAGCCTACCTCTTTTTCCTCCATTTTTCTCTGATCTACCCTCTTTTTCTCCATCATTCTATGGTCTGCCTACTCAGGACATGGAAGATCATTGTGCCATAGTCTTCCTGTCCACCCAAGTGAAGAAATTCAACTCAATGATGCCAACGTGAGAAAGTGCGAATTCAATTGGAGCAGCTAGCAAGTCCCAAGACATTGCAGAGGGACCTCTGTGAGATCATTACTGCACAGAAGGAAATTTGCTCCAGGGAAGAAAAATACTGAAGGCAAAGTGATCGAACTTTTCAACTGGACAAACCTGTTCACCATGAGCTACTATGGAAGCAAAGACCTCCAGGAGCTGACCTGCCCAAGGGTCAAGGGATTTCGCCCTGAGGAAGAGCCAGATTCACCAGGGTTCATGTCTTTTCTGGGCTTTGACGTCTTTGCTCTGCTGTACCACACACCACGTGGAGCCGATGGTCCAGGAAGCTGTCCTAGCTCCTGGTACGAAGGCTGAACTGTAACTTTGATCTCTAGGGTTACTCTTCCTCTGTTCCTTGACTGAATTTCCCTGATTTCTTTTCCCACAGCTGTGGAGTGGAGTAAGCCAGCAACGCCACAAACAAACAGGCTTGTGTCCAGACCACCCAACTATGACCTCTGTGAGAACAGGGCTAAGCTGCCCTCTCTGCAGTCTGAGTCAGGCTCCACGCCTCTGGCTCTCACCAGACACACCCAGTGCATCCGAAGTCGTGATGCCAAAAACACACCCTAAATCTCTCCACTTCTTTCCCCCGGCCCTTGCTTCCATTCTTGCCCCTCCGCAATCTATCCCAGCCAGGGAGACCTTCGGAAAACGTAAGGCTGGTATATCATCCCTTCTTCAAACCAGCTCGTGGCTCCTGCTTTACTGCTGTAGCTCACAGGACAGCTCTGGAGCCAAGTCCTGGGCTCCCATCTGAGTTCCAATCTTAACTCCCTTGTGCCTCAGTTTCCTGCTCCATAAAATGAAGTCAATAACTGCACCTATCTCACACAATTGTTGTGAGGATTAAATGAGTTACTCACGCCATGCCGAGCAGCAGAGAGTAAACATTCACTGGTGTTAGGTTGTATTAAAAGGAAATCCGATTTCTTTACTGTGGTCACTGATTATATCTCTCACTTCAGTCTGCCCCACTCCGCCTCACTCACTAGGTCCTGGGCACACTGACCTTGATCTTTAACACACCAAGTTCATCTCACGCTCGGGGCTTTTGTCTTTGCTGTTGTCTTCTCTGGGAACCTCCTCCACACACCTGGCTCCCTCTCGTCATTCCGACATACGCAGAAATGTTACCACCTACTCCCCATTTGCATTCCTGTACCCATCACTTACACACACACACATACCAAGCACACTCCCGATGACCCAACTGGTGGTCTCCATAGTGTTTACCATCATCTGCATTTATATTATTGATGTATTGGTCTACTTATTTATTATTCACCATCCCCCAGGTATAAGGAAAGCTTCATGGTGTGAGAACAGGTAGAACAGTGTGTGACGGAGGAAGGAACAGAGAACATATGTACTGCGTGAATGAATGAGTGAATGAATGACTCAATAAATGAGTGAACAAATCCATGCTGTTCACGCCCTGCAAGTGTTTACCAAACACACTGCAGTCAGCCCTAACCACTCCTGAACCTAGAAACGAACCAAAGTCTAAGGAAACAGCCCCGGCCATGTGTGATCGCTCCTGTGACAGATGTGGAACTCTCCTGCCATGTGATCCAATTAGCATCGCTCTTGAAAGGGCATTATTCTCGGATATGATTACACCATCTGTCCCCAAAGCTTTCACGATTCACGATCAGATAAGCGCCGAACCCCATTTGGCAGGTCTTACAAAGTGACTCCACTCTCTCGGCTGGGTTCTGGCCATGTGTGGGCAGGATTTTGACATTTTAAATGAAACATGAGCTTCAATGAAAAACACATAAAACAGTCAGATGATAGGGGCCCGGGAAGAATATTGCACTCTGTAAATTCTCAGAGCCTGACCAGGATGGGGAGTGGATAAATTAGGTCTAGAAAAATGTGGAGAAATGTTGCCCAGTGGGAAACTTTATTAAACTAGTTTCCTCTCGCTGAAGGAACTGCTGGAGGCGCTGACACAGATAACCGCTCACACCCCCTCTGTGTTGCAATTGGCCGTGGAATAGCTGCAAAACCAGCTCCGAATGGCCCTGTTTTGCTTGACGGGCTGTTGAATTGCTTCTCAGAGATGACACACCAGCACCTCAAGGCCTGCTGCCCAATCATGTGCAGAAGAGAGAACTTTGGCCTCCAGCTGCACAGAGAACCAAAGTCTCATCTCCTATCACCCCCATCCACCCCCACAGAACCTAAGAACCAGGACGGAACTAGAACTTGGACACTAGAACCCTTTCAGAAGCCAAGGGCTCCCTGTCCCGGAAGATCTGGTGTTGAGGCCCCTTTACTGTAAACAGCCAAGCTCCAAGTCCTCGCATTAAAACTCAGCATGCCACCACTCCTGTCCCCAGATGGGTGTGAGGCTCCACCCGGGCTCTCACCTTCTCACTGGGTGCTTTCTCGATCCACAACCCTTCCCTTACTCCACACCCTGACGTTCTGAGTTTTGGCCTTTCTTTCGAAGTCTCAGACACACAAACTTTGTGCCAGTAACAACCCGTCACTACGCACCGTCCACCCGGCCCACAACCGACAGGTCCGCTCCACCTCCTGAACCAAGCTCAGCCACAGTGCCGAGGAAAATTCTCTCTTTCCTTGAAGTCAAGCACGTGAAAGGAACGCACATAATCTGCTTGAAATGCCACCCCAATAAATTCAGTTAAAAAAATGTTTTAACTAAAAAAAATAAATAAAATACAATGGCAGCTGTTGGCTCTTTTCTTTCTAATTTTCCCTTATCTCTCTAAATTATAACGTCTTCTGGCAAGGATCATATCTTAGACACTGTAGTGTCTCCCTCTACCTCCAACACTGTGCCTCACGTGTAAGAAAAGCCAATGAATGGCTGACTCATTCAGGACCTTCTTCTTGTCTTAGTTTGATTCCATCATCTCTGGCTCCTTCTGGGTCCAATGCCTCCAAGCCTAATATTAGGAAGTCTGTTTTGGAGCCTTATTTAACCTCCCCGAGATGCTTGTTTCCACAGATGTTTGTCACATGTGTTGTACTGATTGGCTGTGAAGTCAACCTTGTTTAATATCAGCTCACCCCTCACTGAAAATAAAATGGCAGCTGGGAAGAAGATCTATAAATGGGAAAGAGCAGCCGAGGAAGAGCTAGAAATAGAGCATGCTTGGGCATCGAGGAGAGGGGAGGCAGTGTTGGGAGGGAGACGCAGAGCCCTGGGCTGGGTACTCTGAACTTAATGGGAGAAGGTGACAGCAAGGACGGAAGTGAGGGCGAAGCCTTCCTGGTGTGAATCCTCCAGGGTCACCCGGTGTGAGGGACTCGCCTGGTCTAGCCAGTGTACCCCGCCCAGCTTGTGACACGGAACAGCAAGTACTCGCCACTTGGTCCCAGAGGCCGGAGAAGAGAGGACACAGCTGCAGGGCCAGAGCCAGGAAGAAAACTCCTCTCACGGGCCCGTGGGCTGTCGGGGGCTGGGGATCTGGTCAGGCGAGCCCTTTCTTCCCTAACAGCTCACAGTCTACCCTCTTCTGGCTCAGACGCACCATTGCCTGTTGACTCTTCACTGGCGGTAGAACAAAGACGATACTGTGTTTTCACATGTTTGAGCGCTCAGCTTTGATGATGGGAACCGAATTGCAGGATTTATTAACTCACCGCTCATTCCTCCCTCCACCCCCAGCCTCATCATCACTCCATTCCTGCCCACCCCTTCATGACATTTCTGTCCCGTCTTCTGCCTGCCTGTCCTCCCACGCCTCGCCAACCCCTCCCCCAGCACACAGGTGGACGTGAAACGCCAGGTTGGCGATGCTGGACCGCATATAATGAAGTTGGAAATAAACTGCAGCAAGCAAGCGGCAGCAACATGACAGGGCCCTGGGCTCAAGGCCTGACAAGCCACCCACACTGGTTCTTTCTGCTCCTGACAATGTGTTATGATCGCATAGCTGAGTCACCTCCACCAGATGATAGTAATTCAGCTCCATCATGACAGAAATCAGACCTGAGCAGCCATCCAGCACAGGCTTACTCACTTATGAGGGCCACCCTCTGACACACGGAGGACAGAAAAAGTCGCAGAAGGTGACAGAGGGTTAACAGGACGTCCTGGTTGGAGGGATGGCCAGCAATGGCAGATGGTCAGAAGACAGGCTTCGGTGAAATCTCCCTTCACTCTCCTCTCCACCCATCACTGTCCATCTCCAGAATGTGACGCAGGGACGCAATCTGTGCCTGCCGTGTTCCTCCAATGCACTCGGGGAAGATGAAATACAATGAAAGGCAGTCCGCACTGATGACAGCTTCGCAGTGGAATCCACACTTCCAGGTATGGCTGGTCCAGAGGGCAAACTAGCACGATTTGGGGGACAGCACTTTGGCATGGATGTCTCCAGACTTTTTTTAATTGTTCGAACTGTGTCTCTTCTAAGTAACCTCTCTTCTACGTTTGTATCATAAGGAAATAATCAGAGGAGCACAGAAATTAATCTTACAAGAATGTTCCCATCAGCATGATTTAAACAAAATACAAGAGAGAGGAAGGCAGGAAGGGAAGGAGGGGAGAGAAATTTTCAAATATCCTACAATAAAATAAATGATGGCCACACATCCAATTTACCAGAAGACAGGCATTAAAAACCATGCCTTCAAAGAAAATTTAATGACATGAGAAGATGTTTATAACTATATATGCAGAGTAAGCCATAAAAGTTTATATATATAATGTGAAATGTATTATGTAGAACCACATACAAAATTTCCTTTTTTATAGGTCACAGTGGTTGCAGGCCATCAATTCCGTGTGATGCATGTCAAAGGAGGAAAAATACTAATAATGAAAAAAAATAAAAATTTTAAGTTCTGGCTTACTCTGTTGACTTTTTTTTAACCTCTCTCCCTAGTGTAGTGTTCTACAGCTGGCCCTTGGCAAGTAGAGGGAAAAAATTAAATTTAAAAAGCAAAAAATGTGAAATTTCGAGAGACCATCCCCAGCAGAGTCCAACCACACTTGGGCCAGGGGAGGGACCAGCTATATCCAGCTGGTAGTGGCTTGGAGTACACTGAGCACGTTTCCCAACTCCTCACGCAAGGACGTCACGTGTAGTTGGTATCTTGAAATTGGTCATGGTGGCAGTATTTACACTACAGGAATTGGCAAATACTACAAATCAAGGCGTTTATTCACAATCATTTCCCAGTAAACCAATGGAGCGGGGGTTTTGCTGGTGTAAGTACAGGACCTGTCCAGTCACAGAGTGTCCTGAATCCCTACCATGGGGCTGAAAGGGCCAAACGGCTCAGCCACCTAACCCCTGGGCTTAAACTCCAGATTCTGAGCTCATGCTCACCAAGCAAACTTCTAACTCAAATGGGTTCTCATGGACCCTGTCCCATAGGAGCGAGTCTGAGTGATGGGCAGGTCCGTCAGGTAGGAGATGGACAGGATGTGGTTACATTTCTCACCATAATGCAACAAAGTAACTTAGTAAATGGAGGGAGGGGGTCGCTTCTGAGACAGATTTAGGCTCCGCGTGCCACGGAGTCACCTCTCAAAGCCGACGCTGCGAAGGTAAGGTCGTGGACCGTGCTACATCCCTGGCCCTTAGGCAGCCCCTTGGCCGACCATCAGCCTCTGCTCCTACAGCCACACTTACTGCACGCTTCTTGTCCTAGGTGTTCCCACATTGTTATCCATAGTCAGTGACACTAACAGCTAGCAGGTACTGCTTGCTCACTGCTCCGGGCAGCAAGCTGAGGACACTGTATCGTTTAGACCTCACGAGAACCTCATAAGCTACTTTGGAGGGATTCAGTCATGTTTTTGGTCCTCAACACCTCCAACGCTTTTTCTTTGTTCAGGGACTTCCTCGTTTTCTAAGAACTCCCTGCCCACCGCACTAGAGCACTGGAGCTCACCTTCCAGCCTCCCGTGCCAGCGGGCCACTGGCGTGTGACCCAGCCCCGCCAATCAGGTGCACCCAAAAGATTTTCATTGGGTAGCCTGTGGTCCACAACGCGAAAGCCACTGTAGCAGGGATGGCATTGGGAACACATCCCATCCAGTGGCAGGGATGCAGGTGACCATGCCCAGGACCGGCCTGGCAGGCTGCAGTGCCGCACCCCATGGTGATGGAGGGGTTCTCCACGGGAGCAGAGCTGTGTAAGGCAGGCTCCAGGCAGCGCGCATGCCTCCCTCGCCTGGCTCTCTGGCCCTCCCGAGAGAGCCAGGTGCTCCGGAATATCCTTGAACAAACTGATCTCCGGAATACATTTCTGTGATGCTCAAGAACATTAAGAAACCTGACAGACTTACAGGTGAAATTATTACCATATGTAATTCACTATTAATATACCTGCTTTACAAACGAGAACATGAAGACTCAGAGAAATTAGGTTATTTGCCCAAGGTCACATAATTCCTGGGATTTAACCCCGGTCTCCTGGACTCCAAAACACCAGCGCTTATTTTGAAATATTGTCGTGGTGACCACGCCGCTGCCCTCTGGGTCAGCATTTGCTTCCATTCCACAGACACTCTGAGCGTCTGAGACGGGGGGCAAAGTCTCAGGGCCTGCTGGGTGCTGGAATTCATCACATCCCTGTTCAACACACACCTTTTCAGGTGCCCCCAAATGAGGTAACCACAACGGCGTGTCGCTGGTACTTCTCCCTTGCGACTGTGTCCTATGACACCGTGAAATGTACTGATTTGTGCTCCTGTCTCATTCCACCTCACAAGAGCTTCAGATTTTCTGCGGGCAGACCTATCTCCCTGACCTTGATCTCCCCCCAGCACTTAGCCAGTATGTCCACCAAGCAGGAAACTCTCCGCAGGTCTGCTGATTTGAGGTAAAGAGTGTCTTTCTTTCTGGCTCAATCTTTTAGCCAATGGTGCGTGAGGAAAAGGAGGAACCAGCCCCGCAGTCCCCGTGTACGGAAGGAAGCCACCCCTTCCCAGCAATCAGCAGAATATCATGTATATTTTCTCCTGCTGCAATTCAGTTATTTGCCTATTAAATTGGTTGTTAGAGGAGAGGATTCACTCATGCAAATTTGACATTCAGATATCAGCCACTCCATAAATAAGGTCAACTGTGATGAGGACACATGTTACTCTCCAATTAGAATCTCTTAATGTCTAAATAATGCTACTCGGAGGCATCTGCCAGCTCCAGCGACACTCATAAACAAAGGCCCTGACGGGAGTCACCGCAGGCTAGTGTTTCTCCGCGGCCGTTTCACGGTTCTCAACTCCCAGGAAATGAGCCCCACCCCCACCCCACCCACCTGGGAACAGTTCTTGTCAGTCAGCCAATACAACCCCCCCAGGCTCCACGGACCTCCAGAGCCAAGAGCCGCTTAGCATCCTTCTGCCTGCACAGGAGGTCAGTGCCCACGGGGCATGTTTTCTTAAAAAAAATTCCATTTTATCCAATGACTCGGTTAGGGCGAAGAAAAGATAATGACAGTGTTTTTTACCTGCTGGTAATTTTAAGCATTATTTGGTACTAAAGCAGATATGAATATAAAATGCAAAATTCACATAGTTTTCAAATAAACATAAAAATATTCTGAGGAATGTCATGCCCAAAACGGACTGCGTTGGGTTCTTCCCAGTGGGTGGTACCTTTGATGGACACGTCTGAGAAACACTGACTTATGGGAAATTCTTCCAAGGTCAGGGCAGCCATGGACGAATTGTGTGCAAATGAGGGTGGGAAGGAAGACTCTTTCTAGAGGGAAGGCCAGCTTCACTCCTGAGAAAGTCCTCTTCGCTCCCAGGGAAGTGAGATGCCTTTTGCTAAAGGTGCTCCCGAGTCAACACAATTTCCTTATTGTCCCACAACCACCTGGAGTAACCCTGGTCACTTCCTCATGAAAGGCCTTGATTTTAATTCCAATCAATTGAACTCTAGATCCCTCCCCCCCCCCCGCCCGCCAAACATGGTTTGGACGACAAGGTCAAACTCAGGTGCCCTCTTCGAACGCCACGGGCGCCGTGGGTGAGCAGCGTGTTGCCCTGCCCCACTTGGTCTGTCCCGAGGAACGGGCCGGACCTGGCCGTCCCTCTGCCCTACCTCCTCCATGCAGAGAAGGCAACGGGGCATGACCCAAGGAAACACCTAATGGAGCAAAACTGTCTGTCTACCCTCTCACCTCATTGCCAAACTACGTGACCTTTACTTAACAGGCTGACTTCCTTTGCCAAAACTGCAGTTCAGCAAACCAAGTTCCAACCCTTTAGCCTGACGTTTGGGGCCAAGGCTCAGAGAGAAGTCGAGATGATCCCCTGTTGCAAACGTGCCTTTCAAGCCCTGCCGCTGTCTGACACAGCGTCCTGGCCCTCCAGTCCCATTTGATCTTCTCTGTAGACTGTCTTCTCTCCCTCTCGTTCTTTCTCTCCCTCCAGCCCCGAGCTTTCTACTCCAAAACGCCCTCAACATCCAATTCTAGGACCTGGTATATAGTCTGTCACTCAACTGCCACTTATCTGTTGAGGGCCACCATAAGCCAGGACTGTCCAGGGTGCAGTGTAGGAGACGGACTAGGCATTGCCCTCGTGGGCGGTCGCGCTATGAGTAAGTAGCAGAAGAAAATACCCAGAGACGATACGTGCAGGAGGGAAAGAAATAAAACACAGCCTAGACGGTAGGCTGCAATGGGGGGCTCCGGTGGCTCAGACAGCCTCTCTGAGAAGGGGCTTCAAGCTGAGACCTACAAAGAGACCACCTCATGCGATTCTGAAAGAAAAGCAATTCAAGAACAGGAAACATGGGGAAGTGAAGGCTTAGAGTATGGACAAGCTGGGGCCAGAGAAACTATAGGGCTGTGAGGGGGGACCAACCGAGACACAGTCCAGCCTACGCCCATGGAATGCCTCTGTCCCTCAGCTTCCTGCTAGGTGACTGGCTAATTTGATAAACTAATCAAGACACACTATCAGGCATTATTTCCTGAACCCCTCATGGGGCACATAGGATGTCTCCTCTTGAATCAACTTGACATTGCAATATTAATAGCTGTTAATTGTTTAATTTGTTCATCCTTCCCAAGGGCGATTGCATTTTCACTGGCGCTCAGACACTCAAAGGAATGCATGTCTCTGGGAAGTGATTTCAAGGTGTGACAGAATGACAGAGGAGAGCTATTTGGGCCTGGAAGCCTTCTCTGTACCCTTCACATCTCATGACAAAGAGGATTACCCACCTCTCATTCCAGGTCGGCCCTGGGATAAGGCTGAAGACACGTTAGGGGAACAAAAGCAATTTGGAGTGGAGCCTGCCAGTGCCTGCTGTATGTTCCAGGGCTGAACAAAGGGCCAGTGTCACCTGAATGGCCCAAAAGAGCACCATTGACTTGGGGTCCGTCAATCAGACATATTCCAGTGGCATCATTGAGCTGCCAGTATATGTCAGGTCGGTAAAGAAATAACTGCTGGGTCCCAAGAGAATCAATGCCCAACACAAAGCATTGCAAGGGCTTGCAAGTACCCCTTTCTTTCCCTGACTGTGACGCTGTGAGACTTCTCCAACCCAACACACAAAAGGAACTATTAACTACTCATCCAGGACAAAGACCCTTTCCTTCGTGTTGCCACAGACAACGAGAGTGTCAGCCCGTCTATCTGGTCCACCCTCAAAGAAAAAGCCGGTCCGGTGCAATTTACCATTCAGTAGGGCTCCCCAACTCTCCTAGCGCCTGGCTCTTTTTAGTATGCGAGGTACAGAAACTCCACGCATCTCTCAATTACCCGGGTGCAATTATTGTATTGATTTGATGTGGCATTAGCTCCACGTTTAAGGTGGTTTATGTTTTTTAATTTGCAATTAAATCAAATGATGTCTCTTCGCTAAGATGGTTGACACTTGTTTATATTCTGCAGCAAGCAATGAAGACGACTTTTATTCAGCCTCATAAAACGTGCAGGGTGGGGAGCTTAAAAATTTCAAGCAACTCAATTTCTTGCCTGGCTCTTCAGCCTAGATAACCAAAAAAAAAAAAACCCTAACTACATATTCATCCATTGTAAAAATGGTACAAGTAATATGGATGCTTCATAGTGATAATCTAATCAATAGGAGCAAGCCACATTAGAAGGTTGTGATGGAATGTCTATGTCCCTCCCTGCCCAAAATTCTATGTTAAATCCCTAACCCCCATTGCCATGGTATTCGTTGGAGGTGGAGCTTCTGGGAGGTTATCAGGATCAGATGAGGTCATGAGGGCGGGCCCCTCATGATCAGATTAGTGTCCATAAAAGAAGAGGGAGAGAGATCTACAATTACACACACACACATGGCCATGTGAGCAAGAAGACAACCATCTACAAGCCCGGAGGAGAGCCCTCACCGAGAACTGAATCTGCCAGCACCTTGATCTTGGACTTCCCAGTCCCCAAGACTGTGAGGAAAGAAATGTCTGTTGATACCGCACCCCGAGCTCTCTGTGACAGATAATAACTGGAAGAGCAGCAAGAATGATTGGAAATTTTGTCACCTCCTCCTTTCTGGATGATCTCCAAGCAGTTGACCCATTTGATTTCTTTCCAACTTCTGCTGTAGCAGCGCCGTCTCCTTTTGCTGTTGCAATTCTGTCTCAGCATCAACCTCAGAATCTTTCTTCCTCTAGGGATAGGCAAGGAAGTTTGAGTGTCCTGAGCGAATCCCATAATCCCAGGATCCGAGCAGTATCAGCAGTCACTGAGCACCTCGTCCGAGAACTCGGAAGTGTCCTTGAAGGTCTTTAAACACAGTGTACCCACAAACTCGCCACACAGGGATTGACACATAAATAGCTGCATAACATAATGCCTATTTTGTTAACCGTCCCAACTCTGTAAAGGAGCTTGAGCCTGCCACAGAGATGGAGCAGGGGGTAGAGGAAAAGAGTGTCACAGAAGATAAAGGAAAAGAGTGTTCCAAGGACATCCATCACTGCTGAGAGGTAAAAGAAGAGGACCACAGGGAACGTAGAAAGGGACAGTTTTGACATCAGGTGGCACTCGGGTGACTTTGGTGATAACTATTTTGGTTGAGTGACAGGGGTTTTCAGAGGAATGAAGAATTGTCACTCTGCAAGGTGAATCCTTCCTTGTTCTGCACACGCCAGCAACCGAGGTTGTCACCACCAAGGGACGATCCCTCAGTTTAAGCACCTCCCTTTGGCACTGTCCAAAGGATGCTTCTAATGCTATAATGCTCATCTCTACAGGATGGAGAGTGGACCACTCACTGAACTACTAACTTAAACACCGATTTACACACAGACGCACGAATGATAAGGAGGTGTTTCTCCATGGGTATGGGTTTACTGTGTAGTGTCCCTCCCCATCTCTCAGGTATTGATTAAGTCCCAGCAGGTGGAGCTCGGGCAGCAGCTCTGTGCTGGCTCTGGTCTGGGTTTCCTCCCCAGCCCACTGGCTTCATCATCCTGCTCCATTTCTGTGTCCTGTGCAAGTCTGACATCACTGCGGATCCATGACAACCTGTTGGACCAGCCACTTGCTCATACCATTCACTAGCAGTCCGGTCTCTATAGAACCATTTCTACACAGCTTCGGACATTCTGGTAACAGCAAGGTTTTGCTGTCTTGTCCCATGCAAATGCTAAAGCACCAAGAAGTGGAGGCTCTGCTAACACTTTCCAGAAAACGCCTATGAAAGAGTCCTACAGATACCGTTTCTAGCAGTGATGGGTGGTGAGGGGAGATGGCTGGCTCTCATGGGGAAAAGAAATCTTGAGTAATACCGCCACCTGGAAGCTCCTCCCCTGGTTGCTCCATTAGCCACTAGCAATGGTGTCTCCCACATAACCCAGCTGGCAGATGGAGGAACAAGTGTGCAGAATTCCACGTGCAGCTGAGCAGAGAGCGTCGTTATGAGAATGAGGAGGGCTATGGGAGCAAATGACTCAAAACCTGTAAAAATAAAGCCGACTTCATTTGCAATAAGGACTCAAGAGGCCTCCTGGAGAATGGTTCGTGTTATTTTTATTTAGTGAGGGTCTTTTCAATCCTTTACTTGTTAACCCTCCTATTGGCTGGGTAGCTCCTTTCTGCAGGATCATAAAGCTAAGTGCAATCTCAGATGGGCTATTTGGGGGCCTTATTCTCTGCCTCCGAGTGCTTGTCTGTCTAAACCGGAATGCCCAAGGTACCCCAGGTGTTTATCCAGGGCAGCCAACTTCTATGCCTTCCACAACTGTGAGCTCATGGTGGGGGTTGGGAAAGAAGGCAACAGAGGGCAAGAGGAGGGGCAGCTGAAGAAGCTCAGGATGGGGGGTGGGGGTGGAGGACCATGCAGTTAAAAGCAAGCTCGTTAAGAACTGTGGGGAGGCCGTGCAGCTGCCAACATCAGTTTGTTCCTGCCACATCTATTTAATGGTCTATGATGAACCCATTTACACATGTCTACAAAGAGTTCATCATCACACAGGAAATGCTTACTTCACACTGCCCTGTGCATCCAGCATAGAAATCATAGCTATTTTTGACTGATCAGAAATTCCCCGCTCCTTATTTTACATATAGTATGTCATTAAATCAACAGCCTACAGCGTTAAGTTTTCGTATCCAGCCTAGAAGATGGAGAAACTGAGACTTGGAGACAGTAAGTGGCTGAGGGGTGGAGCCAGGTTGTCAATCACTGCCTGCCCAGCCCCAAAGCCTGTCCTCTCCTTCTTTCCACGGTGTGGAGCAAGCAGCTATGGCTAACAGAAAAGATGGGAAGGAAATAGAACTTGGTAATTATATCTGAGTTCTGGGCATTTGGGCCTATTTTTAATGTTTTGTATTTGTCCAGAAGGATCATAAATTTCCCTCAGAGGGAAGAACGTTGAACGTGTTGCTGTAAATTCCCTTTCCATGGGGCATCTGGCAAACACAGGAGGCCTCAGATACACCTGTTGGCAGGCCCTGGCTCCTGCCTGGGGTCTCTGGCTGAGAGCCGCGACGGACCCTCTCTGGGGTTGGCAGAGGCTGCTGGTTCAACACACGAGACAACACTTGGGTTGTTGTCTTTCTTCTCTGGCTGGTCTCTGGCTCCAGCAGAACCAGCACCGGGAGGAAGGACCTGAGGCTAGTGGGGCCGTTAGCTCCTGCTGCTCCACCACCGCTACAGGCTGTATTAAATTCCTGCGGCTGCCATACCAAATTACCGCAAACCGGGTGCCACAAAACAACTAGAGGCTGGGAGTCTGAAATCAAGGGGTCAGCAGGCTGAGCTCCCTCCAGAGGCCCCAGGGGAGACTGGTTTTTGGGTCTTTCAGCTTCTGGAGGCTCCATGTATTGCTTGGCTTGTGGCTGTATCCCTTATTCTTTCCCTCCCTCTTCACATGGCTTCTCCTCTCTGGTCTGTGCCTCCTCTTTGTCTTGTGAGGACACTTGCCCATGAATCTAGGGCCCACCTGCATAATCCAGGGCGATCTCATCTTAAGATTGTTAATGACATCTACAAAGACCCTTTTTCCAAATAAGGTCACACTCACAGGTCCCAGGTGTTAAAACATGGACATGTCTTTGGGGGGAGTCACCCATAATTAAGAACATCTTTCTAGCCCAGAGCTCACAGCCGGAGGCAATGCAGGCTGAGGCTGGACCGCATCTAGTGATGTCATTGGTCTCAAGTTTCAGCGTCAACTGCTGAATGGCCCACATCAAATAAGAAAAACTTTGCTCCCTGTTGGAAAAGCGTGGCTTTGTAGGCTCCTCTCTCCATCCATCCCCTCCCTATCCAAGCCACACCTCTTGAACAACAGGTACTGATTGATTCAAATGAAGCAGAGTCCCTTTAAGTTCCTGAGGCCCCAAATCTTGAAATCTCTCTTTAATTGTATGGTAACATTAAGGGCTTTGTCAGAGACGGATGACAGGGGTAATCACCCGAGAACAGATTTCTAGGTAATTTATACTTAGTCAATCCAAACCTAATTCCTGAGTGACCTATACTGTGCCTAAGGAGCCTGAAATAATCATGTATTTACCCTTTGCCCTGAAATTAGATGGTACTTACTATGTAATTACCCAGCCACGAAGTGACAATCACTGTGTAATTAAATGGTCAGTGGGCACCATATTATTAAATAGCACTGACAAGATATTCGTTCCACAGAACCTTGTACTGTCATCACAGAATTAAGCTCCCCACCAAGAAATTACAGTCCCTTCTGGGACGTTCTTGCTTGGACAGCTTTGGACTTGGCAGAAACTCCCGCCACCATGTGCCTCCGTGGGAGCCAGGAAACAGCCCAGCCTGGACACAGAGGCAGCACGACCTCCGGGTAAGGGCCTCTCGCCTCTGCAGCCCAGCTCCAGGCCGGTGCAAGGACACCTGGGCACGTGCCCCCATCCTTCTCCAAGAGCATGCTGCAGCGGAGTGGTAGACATCATGCTCTTTCTCTCTGGGTGTGGCGCCTCCCCAGGGGCACAGCATGCTGGAAGAGCTGCAAGCAAGCCCTAAGTGAGGCCCGAACGCTACTTCAGCCTGTGACAAATGTCACTGAATCATCAATAGAGGCATAAGTGGTCTCATAAGTTCCACAAGGACAGCATCTCTCTCTCTCAGTCTTGTTTACTGCCTTATCATCATACAATTGCTGGTGCACAATAGGTGCTCAATAAATATTATTTGGATTTTTATTCATGCACTCATTGGTACGCATCTACTACATGCCAGCCACCATGAGTGGAACCCGTTAAGGACACTGTGGGGTCCGAAGGAGCCTCAGAAAAGTGGAGTCACTTACACAAGCTCAGTGGCAGATGCAGGACCAAAGACAGGTCTTTCTGACTCCAAAGCTGTGCTCTCGCTATGACCCCTGGGCCAGATACAGCCTCAACCCCCCCTGGGACGCTAAGGAGGACTCAGGTAAGCTAATGCTTCCCAGGGTTGAATCGCTTTGGGGATTAAACCTTATTTATGTAGAACCACCATGATAGTTTATGTAAAGTGTTATTTAGATTTAGTACATGATAACAGTGAGACTCCTTAGGGTTGAACTTAGGCGCAGAAACCATTTGTCTGTCTGATGTAACTGGAGAGAGATAGACTGCTTGCCTCAGGTTCTCACGTTTTTAATGTTATGTTTTGGGGTCGGCTCTGTTTCTAGATGTTTCTACTAAAATGGAACATGTCACGAGCACTCTCTAATATCCTAGATCAAATTACCTAGCCTCCATGGAGGAAAAGTAGACCAGATGGGGATGGATAGAGCTTGAGGTTCGAAAGAAGAAAAGATTCAGGCGGTGAATAACAAATAGGTCTCATCTTATCATCAACTCTGGTCAACTGGTAAGAACTGCCTGGAGCACTACACCGTGAAGCCTTCTGAGGCTGCATTAGGACGTAGCAGGAAAAAGTATCATGATTGATTAATGATGTCTGCCCAGGACACTGCGGAGGGCATGGCTGAACGTGAGCCAGGCATTTACCATTTCTTTTTCTTTAAGATTTTATTTATTTATCTTTAGAGAGAGGGGAAGGGAGGGAGAAAGAGAGGGAAAGAAACATCAATGTGTAGTTGCCTCTCCAGCACCCCCTACTGGGGACCTGGCCTGCAGCCTAGGTATGCGCCCTGACAGGGAATCGACCCGGCAACCTTTTGGTTCACAGGCCGGCGCTCCATCCACTCAGCCACACCAGCCAGGGCACCATTTCTGATCTGGATTGTGGAATTCTATGAAATAAGCTCAGGCTCAAAAATTGTCAGGCTAGGGAGAAAGCAATGAATGAGGCCAGAAGACCAGCTAATAAAGTAAGCAGATAAAGACAATCTTTTCCTGAAATGCAGGTGCTCAAAGAAGAGTGTAAAAAATATCAGTAAAATAGCCCTGGCTGGTGTGGCTCAGTGGTTGAGTGTCGGCCTGAGAATCAAAGGGTCGTTGGTTCGATTCCCAGTCAGGGCACATGCCCGATTTGCAGGCCAGGTCCCCAGTGGGGGGTGCGCAAGAGGCAACCACACATTGATGTTTCTCTCCCTCTCTTGCCCTCTCTAAAAAATAAATAAAATCTTTTTAAAAATTCACATGTTAAAAAAAAATCTATCAATAAAATAAAAACCAGAAGTCAGGAAACCTTGCTTCTGGTCTCCGTTCTGCACTTAATTAACTGTGAGACACTCACCCCCATCTCTGCCCCTCTCTGGGTGCCTGCTTCCTCATCTGTAAAGTGAAGGTATTTGAGTGGAAATCCCCAAACTACTTCCAACTCCAGGATTCTAAAATCTATAGTGCTTGATACTTAACAAGTTAAAAAAAAAAAAAAAAGGCTGATCAAATACTTAGTCTCTACGGTTCTCTGTTGAAGAGGGATCAGATACAAAGCAGGAATCAATACTTCCATCCTGACGATATTGAGTTTCAGCATGAATTCAACATCCAAGTAGAAATGTCAAAAAGGCAACTGAATGCGTAAGTGTAGAACTCAAGGGAGATGCTTGGGGACAAGAAATAAACTCCAGAATCATCAATAAACAGACGGGCTGATGAAGATCCCTGGGGAGAGACTCACTAGAGAAGACAACTAAAGGGTGGTCCAGCATTTAGGATCTGGGTAGACAGGGAGGAGCCAACCGAGACTGAGAAGGAATGTCCAGTGAAGTGGGAGAGAACCACGTCACTGTCACAGAAGCCTAGGAGCAAAGTCTTCAAGGAGGCATGTGCCAGCTGGGCCCAGGGCTGCTGAGAAATGGAATTGCACGAGGAAGGGGAATTAGCTTGGCAGTTTTGTCCTTGGTGACCTTGATAAAAACTGTTTAAAGGGAGTGATGGGGATAAAACCTGACTGGAATGACTAGCGGGGAGACTGGGAGATGAGGAAGTGTAGACCCAAGGCCTGAGCTCGAGGGTCACATGGCCCACAGCTCACTGTGGGCTTATAAAGTTCTTGCGAGAACGTATGTGAAGGTCTATCCTAACACTCGCCGTCGTAGGTGTTCAAAAATACAATTCCTGTCCCTTTCATCGACCTGCATTTAACTGGTCTGCCATTTTCCAGGGAGATGCCTTTCTGACACCTTGTCAGGGCTTCCTGTCAGATTCTAGTATTAAAGGCCTTTTATCTTGACCTTGCCCTGGGGGAAAACGAGAGACCCATAAGGCTTGCCTGCCCATCCTTTCACCTCCCATGGTCCTGTCAGATGGATGTCTCGTCAGCCCAGCTACTGAGGAGGCCAGGTGACACCTCGTTGAAGGAGAGGAAATTGATCAAGTACAAATGACTTCTGAAGAAACGCTGCCAGGGAGGGAATATGAGAGGCTCATAAATGCTGTAATAAGGGCTGTCGTGCCAGCTACAAATTCTACTGACTCTCCTGCAGGAACTTGAGGGTCGATGCCCTAATGCTACCAAGCAACTGTGGTTACTGATCAGCTAGTCAGTCACCCTACTTTCCTGCGAGAGGCAGTGGACCATCCATGGTAACTGGTGACATTCATACAGACCAATTCATCCACTCACCCATCTATTAATTTCTTCAACACACTTTTTCTGAACACCCATCTGCAGAGCAGTATATTCCATGCTGTGAGATATGCAATAAAGTATAGGCATTTAAGCAAGATTTCTTCTTAAAAGTTCATCAAGCATCTACTACGTGCCAGGGTTCTGGGCTCTGAGGTTCGGTAGTGAACAAGACAAAGCAAAATCTAGCTGTTACAGAGTTTCTATCCTACTAGCTCTGGGACGAGCAGTCTTATAAACAGGTCAGGGAAAGGATAACAACCAGTGTGAAGCATGAAAGCCCTGTGGACAGGGGTTTCTGTCAAAAGGTTCCCAAGCTAAGGGCATCAGGGCCCCTTCAAGGTGTGATCGCCCAGGCCTGGAAGACTTCCTGAAGGAGGTGGAACTGGAAAAGAGCCTAAAAGGAGAGAAGCTTTTGACCAAGGAAGATGAATGGTGGGGTTTTTCCAGGAGGGCAGGTTTGACAGGAGCAAGATGGAGATCAGTCAGGATGCCCAAGATAATAAAAAAGGGGAAGAAGACCAGAAGAAGAGATTAAAGAACGATTATGGAAAACCCTGAAAGTCTTCAGACCAAACTCAACCTTTGTCAAGGGTCTTAATACCCTTTCAAGTAAAATGACCCAGTTGAGCCTCCCGCATTGCATTTAGCTGGCACATCTCTCACGTCTCCTTCACTGTGAGGCAGTCCCTCGGCCTTTACAGAACCGCACTCGAATCTCTCCAAAACCCCCCTGTGCAGGAGAGGAAACCGAGGCTTGAAGAGGTTGAATCATGAGCCCGAGGAGTCTTGGTGGGACAGCGCTAACGCATGTGGGGGTCTGAAGACCAGCATCTGATCTGGAAAGCGAGCCGTTGGGAGCCATACCAGGGATAACGGCATGAGACTGGGAAGGAACCCGCCCAAGGTCCTGGCAACAGAGAGGGAGAGAGGAAAGTGGAGGTGAGGGACTGCACCACAGGAGAGTTAACTAGGGACCGCTTTTTTGATTGGCTGAAGATCGCAAATGGCTCAAAGGTGGGGAGAAAGGAGCTTTTCTTCTGTGGGATGGGGTGGACTGGGCTAGGAAGAACCAGGTGTGGGGAGGTAGGAAGAACAAGGTGAGTGGGTGCCAACGTCCTGACCTGACTAAATCAGAGACGAGGCAGAGGAACTTCAGGAACCTTAACCGCCTTCCAGGGTCACAGGGCCCAGGCACCATCCAACACTGTGACAACAATAAACACGTTTCACCAGTTTCCTCCTCTGCAGAGTGGCGGTCACTTCCCAGCACTGCTGTGCAGATTGACTGAGATGTGGATGCCCAGCGAGCACAAAGTGTTGCTCATTTCTTTACCGCTGCATATCCACTGTGTACCATGCACTGTGCTCAGCACCGTGAAGACTGAAAACTACCTTGCAGATTCCATGGGGCGGAGGCAAAAAAAGGTCAGAAGTAATTGAGCATCGAGGATTAGGCTCCTGTAAGCTGTTACGGAGATGGGAGTCACCAGGTCCTTCATCCCAACGGGTGCTGGACCAACACTTCAGCCGCAGAACTCACCATCCTTACCACGCCCACCAGCCAGCCACAGCAGCCGTCCCTGACGCCCCTTCCTCCAACCCCTCTGGGCCCAGAGATCTCTGTGGCACCTGCAGAGTCGCTGAGAACACAGTAGTGCCTACTGTCTCCTCAAGGCCCTTCTCTAGGCAGCGAGAGGAGACAAGTTCGGTCACCTCTGCCATCCCTGGGCTGCACAAGTCTAAGCCACAGGCAGTGGGAAACAAACACCACATGGTGTGCAGTGAAATCCTAGGCCTTCCTAGAACAGGACACGGGCACTGCACTCACTGCCGTGCTTAGACCTGGAGGCTGGACACATTCTCTGCATCTACCTGTCCTGCAGACGGCTGACTGCTGGGACGAGCAGTGGTCAAATGCTCCTTCCTGGGAACCCAGCTGGGGACCAGCAGCCCCAGACACCCTCGGGAGTCCTTCACTCAGCTCGTCCCCTGGGGCTGCAGAGCTTGCCTTGCGCATGCTGGTACAAGTGGTACAAATCCCGCTCCCTCGGGGCAGCCAGCCGAGCCCTGCAGCCCATTACCAGCCTGCTCTTCACATGCCCCTGAGTCCACAACTCAGCACCCAAGGGCTCTAGAAAGCAGGACCAAGCTGCACTGCAGTGGTCTTCTTCCCGCCGTCTTGGCACTGCAGGCGGCATCTCTAAGGAACTGCTCCTTTCCAAGAGCTTCGAAGGTGCTTGGACCTGACCTGGGCCTTGCAGTGCATGCTCCGGGTGCGTGTCAGGGGGAGGGAGGGCGCTCAGCTCCCGCTAGGCCTGAGGCACATAAGCCTGAAGCTGAAGTCATAGGATCACATGCTTTTTGAATGGTGTCATTTGCCATGGAAAGTGGGATTTAGAGTCAAAACAAAACAAAAAGGCAAATAATGCAGAATGACCCATTTGCCTGTGGGTGGTCTCTATCATTGAAGCAGGGGTGACCCCAGATCTGCTCTTGGCTTCTCTCAACCCTGATCAGCGGTCCCCAGCCCAGCCCACAGCCCGGCAAACACTGCCTGGGTCAGCCTGGGCCCCCATCTCACTTCTTCTGCTTCCAGGGGTGTCTCTGCAGAGCTTGAAAAGCCACGGCCTACAAGCCACATCTGGCCTGCACGTAGATTGATTTGCCTCGCCCACTGGTGGCCTGCACATTTTAATTTTGTCAAGATTTGTTAAACCTGGAGATTTCACTGGAAAAAGAAATAAGATTTCTGGATTTCCTTAGAAACACTGATAACACTGAGCCCACATTTCTACCTGGCAAAACTGACTGGTGCTAAGTTGGGGCTGGTCCCTGGACACAGGCCTGTGCTGTCCAGCTCAGTGCCACCTGACACCCATTCAGTTATTGATGGTAGTGACTGACGGCCTACACGAAGCCACCTGTCCCAGGTCCTGCTGATACAGAGAACAAGGATCTCCTCACACTCAGGAAGGGTGACCGTTGACATTTATCATCACATGGCCAATAAAAACTGCCACTCCTAAAACCGAGTGGTCACTTGTGTGAGTCACTGCTTCCCCGCCTCACTGCATCTTATCAGCTGACACCAAGTCAACCAGAGGGCGGGGCAAGAATAGAGTGAAAGTAAGAAAAAACACACCCTCCTTAGCTGAACACTTGCCGTGTGCTCAGCGCTCGGACTGCGTTGCCTCATTAGGCCTCCCTCCAAACCGATGAAGAAGATAGTTTTCTTACTCTCCATTCCAGACCTGCAGAAACTGGGACTTGGAGGAACTGAGCAATCCGTCTCTGCTCACACAGCCGGTAAGGGGGAGGTGCAGGGACTGGAGTCCAGGTTGACTGAATTCTAGAGGTTCTTTCCCTCAAGACCAGCCTCACGTGTGACAATGTCTACACTCTGAACAGGCCCGGCAAACACCTTGGTGGGTGGAGTTTACAGACATCAATCAAAATGAGGCTGACAGAGTGTCTGTGAAGTTACACTTTCTAGTGACCCCTGCCCCTCCTACTAACTCCCATAATAACAGACGGAGAGGAGATAAGACCTTAGTTTTGGTTTTTTTTTCAAGGAAATCCTAAAGCTACCTTCTCTTCTGCCTTCCTGATGTCCCCTATTCCCGGGTGGTAATCAGAGCACTAGAGGATGATGATGAATTCCCAGGCAGCAGTGCCAGGCACCCAAAGCCAAGGAAGGCCTACGCAGGCTCTCAGAGCTGGAGGCCTTTGGCCAAGGCCCAATCAGCAAGGTCAGAGCATTGCTAGCATCTCTAGGCTCCCGCAAGAGCCGGCTTCATGCCTTAAAATGCCAGCCATCTGCTAGAGGCTCCACACCGGACCCACATGCCTAAAGTGGATGCTCCAGAGGCATCTCCAATGGAATGTGTCCTGAACAGAATTCTTAAACTCCCCCATCCGAGCCTGGCCCTGCTCCTCCCATCTTCCCTGTCAGTCAAGAGCACTGCTGTCCACTCAGATCCTAAAACGGGAGTCCTCAGAGTCAACCTTTTTCATCTCAACTTCTTCTTATGGAAAAGTTTGAATACATGCTAAAGTAGACAGAATAGTGTAATGAATCTCTACATACCCATGACCCAACTTCAACAGTTATCAGCTTGGCCACTCTGATTTCCTGTATGTCCCAGCCCCTTCCACTTCCTCGTATTATTTTGAAGCATATTCCAGACCTCAAAATGTGGACCACGGACTCCTGGGGGCCCCTAAGACTCTTTTGGAGAATCTGCAAGGACAAATCTATTTTTATTATAACACTAAGACATCATGAGCCATCTTCACTGTGTTGACCCTTGCACTGGGGTCGCAGAGCAGCAGTGGATGCCTCAGCATGGATGGAGGCAGTGTGGCAACATTGTATTCTTTGCCACCACCTGCTTGCTAATGTAAATACCAGCTGTACTTGAGATGTCCTTGATGAAGTAGGAATAATTATTAATGCTCTTGAGGCTCAACTTTTGAATGCACGGTCTTTTTAATGTCGCATACGGCAAAACGGAAGCACACACAACGTGCTATTTAATGCTGCATGGTGAGTATAACTGTGGGCTCAAGAGAAAGCACTTGTGCAAACGTCTGAGTGACCAGCTAAACTAGCTGCTGCTTTTCTCATGGTTCACAGTTTTTCTTGGAAAATTTGACTAATAAACTCCAGTTATTCAGACTCAGGTATTTGATGCACGTTTTCACAAAGACAAGTAAAGTGAGCCTTGCCGCATCACAGAAAAACAAGTCAAACTTAAAGCAAAAAGATAAAATTCAAACTTAAAGCAAAAATTAAGAATTTGGGGGAAAAATGTATCTGCCATCGATGAGTTTGATTGAGACCTTTCAGATCGGCGGTGATTTTAACGAACGTGATTTTAAAGTATTGTGCAATGCAATGTACTAACATTGTGGAAGACTTGCGTGTTTAGTGAACTAATATTTGCAAATGACCAATAAAATTCTATAAGAATCTGACGTGGTAAAAGACCCATTTAAAGTATAAGACAGAGCAATGAGTTATGATGTGGCAGAGTACAGAAAGCTCATTGAGATGACTACCTCTTCTGAGGTGGTATCAAAGAAGAATATCCTCCACTGTCTGAGAAAGGCCAGTAAACACTCCCTCCTTTATGAACTGCTTATTTGTATGAGGTCAGATTTTTTCATAAGCTCCAACCAGAAAAGCACATTACAACAGATTAAATTCAGAAGCAACTATAAGAATGCAGCCATTTTTCTATTAAGCCAGAATATCAAAGAGATTTGCAAAAATGTTAAAATAATGACATTCTTCTCACTAATTGTTTTATTTTTCATGAAAATACCAAGTATGTTATAAGTAAATTAATATGAATAAATGGTATTAATTAAATATTTTTACTTTGTTTGAAGTTTTCATTTCCACTGTAGTAAATATCAATAGCAATAACTCACATTTAAAAATGCCCTTTGGGGTCTTTAATAATTTTTAGGTACGTAGATATCCTGAGACCAAAGCATTTGCAAACTACCGATTTGTACTCTCAGGAATTCAATTTGTATCTCTAAAAGATCAGGAGGCTTTTTTCCCCCCCTAAACATAATTGCTATCCCGCCCCTAAAATGAACAGCTGGCAGCAAAGCTGTTGAGGAGAATTTAGAATCGAAACAGAAGCCACAACTCGCAAACTGTACCCCGAATCACAAACAGATCGCCGTCTGTGCCGCACCGAGACGCAGCGGGCAGCCTAGGCCACCGAACGCACAAACGCTTTTTCAACACCAGCTCATTCAGACCCGGGCGTTCCAAGTAAAAGCAGACAGGCTGATCCTAGAGACAAAGGAAACTGTCTGTATACAAATTCGTGAGCTCCAAAGATAAGACCAGTCACTGCCGCAGCAGCTTCCGAGATGAAATCTGGTTGGTTCCGGCCAAGACCATCTTCGATAAACTCCAGCCCTCCAAACTTTCTAATACCCTTTCCTAGACGCTCTGGCTTCAGGATTCCCCATGGTGCACAGGCCCCCTTGCTGCACCAAGCAGTAAATCTACCTTTCCTTAACACTGAGCTGTGACCGACCGCTGATGGGACCGCATGACTCTATATTCAAGACGTCACCCTCTCCTGTGCAGCCACTGCAACAGCCTGCTTGCCTGAGCCTCTGAACAGCTTATCCTCACACTCAGCAGCCTAAAGCGGCCAGGCCGCCTTAAGTTGCTCACGGTTCTGTTGATCGGGAATTTGGACTGGTGCGGTCTTGAGGGCAGGGAGCTAGAATCCTCTAAAAGCTTTGCTGTTCACTCTCGCCTGGCACCCGGGGTTCGGAGAACGCAAAGGCCAAGTCTGCGCCCGGGAGTAACTGCAGGCAGCCTGGCCCTGTGTTTGGGCCTCCGCACAACATGCCGGCTTCCGGGGGGCAGGCGCACCAGGCCTCCCCACTGTTTTACTGGTTACCAGCAGCCTCCACCTGCCTCGGTTCCAGGGGCGGGCACTCAGACCTCATCTTCTGATGGAAGCTTTGAAGGTTCCTAGAAAAGCAGATGGGGTTGTTTGTGGCCATATTTGGAAAACACATCTGACCTTTTGGTTTTATTTCTCCACAGACCTTCTTCCGTTCAGTAGATCTCACATCCTGGCTGGGAAACTTTCGACGGCTTCTCATAGCACTGGGGGATAAACCCAGACAGGCTACCACAGCCTCAGCCCAGAAGGCCCCGCGTATTCTAGTTCCTGTCTCTGTATCTGCCATGGGCTTGCTCACAACCCTCCTCTAGCGACAGCGTCCCTTCTCCGCTCTTCAACAGGCTGGCTCCTGCTCACGCTTCAAGCGTCAGCTTCAACGCAACCTCCTCAGAGAGGTCCCCCTAACCGAGCCTTCCAACGTAGCCACAGACTCAGAGCTAGATGAAGTGACTGACGGATGGATGGAAAGCAGTATAAATAGCAGAGGTGTAGCTGCTGCAGAAGCCAGAATTCTCTAAGCGGCCCCCAAGTTTGGGCGTGTGGAACCTGAGCTTAACCAGATGTTCAATGGGCACTATTTAAAGATATGAATCCGTACTGTACATCCTTACACAGTCTTAAGTGAAACAAAGGTGCAGCATTCTCTGTGTGGTATGACCGCTCCAAGTCCATAATACACTCGGTGCATGGTAGGCGGCCAGAAGGATGGGATAGGCACCAGTCCTCAATGTGGCAGCCACAGAATCCCGTTTTCAGGTGGTATCACCTGGCTCCACTTTGCAAAACTCTTCTCCAACAGTTATGTCCCTAGGTTTACGAAGCAAAATAGACTAGAGTCCGAGCAGATTGTTCTACCTGAGTCCCTGACCCAACTCCTTCAAGTGACTTACGCATAACAGGAAACCTGTGGAAGGTCCAGTTCTGGGAACAGCCTGATTGGCTGGCACTGAGGTCATACTTTTGACTAATGATCTTGACTGGCCGTCAGTAACACTCCCCTCATTGTGGCAACAGTGTCCAGCAAGGATAGAAGAATCCCATCTAGATGTATGAATTATATTCCTTAGAGTCATGAGTCACTGGAGGCCAGTCTCTGCTCAGGACTGCATTTTTTACTGGGCCAAGAATCTCGAGGCTGGCTGCAGGCCTGCTCCCATATAGAAACAGCTTCCCAGAAGCAGGCAGGCTCGCCCTGAGGATGGGGGAATGGGCTCCCCAAGGGGCTGTAACCTGCAGAGCTCACAGGTGGAGATTTGTATCTGATGTTCCAACACCTGGTTCCCAGAATACATCTCTGAAACTATCGGGGGGGGGGGGGGGGGGGGGAGCCGGGGGTGGAGACTGCATTTTTTCAGTAACTGCCAGTCCCAGGTAATGCTTGCTGGAAATTCTTTGGGAGGTGATTTTATCAGAAAATCCACACAAAATATTGTTATAACTTAATTAAAGTTCACCCTCTCTCCTAGTCACTCACGGTATCACTCATCAAGGAACTTAAGGACTGAAACCCTTCGGTCCTAACGAGGAACTCAGCACACCTTCAGAGTCCCAATGACAGCTGACACACAGCCCTTGCTGTGGGCCAGGCACTGTGGAAGGCACTTCGTCGACAGCTTCTCCTCCCGTGAGGCAGGTATACTGTTGTCCCCATTTCACAGACAAGAAAACTGAGGTGCTGAGAGGTTACTGACTGGCCCAGAGCCTCACAACTAACAGCACGAGCGCCAGGGTTTGAATCCAGGTCACTCCATGGCGTTCACCCAGCTTAATAACAAGCTCAGCAAAGCGGCTGGCCAGTTCCCACCTGCTAGGGACACAGGGTCTCGACCTTCAGTGGGCACACAAGTCACCTGGGCATCTGACGGAAATGCAGTTCTGATTTGGTCTAAGATAGGGCCTGAGATTCTGCATTTCTAACGGGTTCCCGGGTGATGGTGGGTGCTGGCTCACAGGCCGTACTTTGAGGCTCTGAGACAAGAGTCCTCAAATTTCGCTGCCTATCAATCACCAGAGGAGCTTTCAAAATTCCTGATGCCCAGACCGCATCCCACACCAAATAAACCCAAGGCTCCTGGGGTGGGCCCAGGGGTCCGTAGTTTTTTACACTCCCAGGTGATTCTAGGTGCGGCCAAGGCTGAAAATACCTCTCTGGGTCATGAGAGGTCCTGTGGATAGTTAGGATGGTGAAGCTGGGTCTCTATAACCCACCCAGGTAACCCATCCGCACCTACAAAGTCACGGTGGACTGACACCTCTCAAGGTAGCCATCTGGCATAATGTCAGATGTCAAATGATTTCACATGTCTGCCACCCCATGCTCTCCCCTCCCGCCCCCCCCCACACACACACTGTTCACCACTCACACCTCCCTAGATCTCACCAATATGACCTTGACCTTGGAGATAGCCATTCCCACTGTGGTCCACCCTCCCCGGCCCCCCGCACAGAGGCTCAGAACAGCAAGCTGCTTCCCTGAACGCCCACCCCACTGGCCGGAAGGGAAGTGTGAACATGAACACCCTGGTGTTACCGAAGCAGTGAAGGCTGCACCAGCTGTCTGTTTCTCTGAGTCAAACCAAAATACTCACAGCTGACAAATGAAAGGAAGGGACCGGAAGTGTGTCAAAGTTAAAGGCTTTGAGAAAAAAGAAAGATTTAGGGCAAAGGAAGGATGCCAAACAGCCTTAGGATTCAAATGTGGATTCCGCTTCCCCGAAGCCTGCTCCTCCCTGTGTGTTTACTTCCCAGTCTGCCGGGTTCCCTGTGCACACACGTCTGGAAGGCTTGATCAGGGTTTTCTCTCTCCTTCCTCTTTCCCAGGGGCTCTTCTCTCAAGACCCCCTTTTCCTCTGCACTCAGTTCCTCTCCCTGGTACCCTGATTTAAACTGCACTTACTCCTCTCCCAGCCTTGTCACACTGCAGAGGAATCATAGGTTAACCAATCTGTCTTCCCCGGCACACCCAGAGAGTGAGGGCCCCAGGAGGCGGGAGCATGCTTTGATCATCCTCAGGTGCCCAGAAGTAGCAGGTGCCTGTGAGGTCAGCGGCTGTGTCCTCATCTGTCACCCCTGCATACCACGTGCAGAGGGCACAGGGCATGATACATGTCACCAAATATTTGCCTGGTGCATGCTTACTGGATTAAGTGAGGAGCGTTCAGTTTGCTTTGGGACTTCATTGTACAGAACCCAAATTGAGACGTGTCTTAAAAGCGCTCTCCCCATCTTCAATAAACTTTTTTCAAGAGACTGGATCAAAGATGAACTATAAGTGACTATGACAAAGCAAACTCATTTTGTGGAATTGTCTGAATTGTCCCTAGAATCTGAGTCCCCACCTTAACTTGGCTTCCCCTCGGGACAAGTGCAAACTCCTGTGCATTGCATGGTCCAGGCTTCCTAATCATTCCGTGCTGTGTTTTCATGACCACAGGCCAAAGGATTCAACAAACTAGACATATTTTAAAAATACACATGTTTTAAGAACCTACTATGAGCAGAACAGCGTGCCAGGAAGGCTGTGAAAATACGAATAAGATCAATAACTGCTTTCAAGGACGTTACCACTAGAAGATAAGACAAGACATGTTTAATAACTACAACGCACAGAAAACAGTTTCCATGACGGGCACGCAGGGTGCTGTGGGAGGACACAGACAAATGAGAGGCAACCGCTGGCTGGGCAGAGGCAGGCTTCCAGGGAAGAAGCTCTTAATCTTGATGACCTGCGGGATGAGTAGGATTCCGACAGGCGGGGAAGGGAGGAAGGCATTCCTCCAGGAAGAAAGAACAGCAGAAGGTGCAGAGGTTGAAGTTGAAGGGCGGAATGCTTTTGCAGACTCTGTGTGTGCAGTAACAGACCGTGCAGAGGAGAGTCCTGGAAAGGTGAGGTGGACCAAATACTGCATAACCGGAGGCCAGGCTGGGAACAGATACAAAATTGTGCAGGTGGTAGAGGGACACGGTATCTGGGGAGCTTGTAGGGTTGTTTGTACACAGGAAAATATCTTGCTTTTTTCCTGTGGTGCAGTCACCCAGCTCAGTGACTCCCCCAAGGCAAGAAAGGACCTCTTACCATTTTCCCAAGTTCATGTGCGCCTGACCTAGAGGACCAGTGGGATTCGGGACTTGGTGCCACTCAGCAGTGCACATCCAGAAAGGAAGAAGTGGTACCGCAGTGCCCGTGAGTCTCTTAAATTTTGTGTAAAAGCTCTTCCTTCCTTTCTCCAATCTCCTTACTCCTTTTCAGGGTCTTTCCAACCCAGCACTTGAGCATCCCTCAAGAAGAAGCAAGAAACACTTGTCATCAAAAATGCTCTGCCACCGATCTAATGCCAACAGGAGACCACGCATCGGGGGTGCAGTAAAATTTTATTCAGGCAAATTTGGGAAACGCAGCCTCCAAGATAACCGCAAGCGCTCTCCCCAGAGACAAAGGGGAGTCCTGCTTATACAGAGAAAGTACCCACCCTGGCCCCTGACTGGTCCGTTTTTATGGAAATGAGGAATCCAAATTTGCACAGTTTGATTGGTTCAAATAGCACTGTTCTGATTGGTCAGAATCACGCATGCTGATCGGTCTTTACGGAACCACTGACTGGTTAGTAAATATGCACCTTAAGATATAGCTGGGCAGCTCCAATTGGATGAGACAGGTGAAAATCTAATTCTGGGGACTCCTTTATTAAGGGTTGGCTCAGGAGGCAGAAACTCAGTGCAGGAGGCTTGGCCGCTCAGGTTGCAGCTTCTTCCTGATACTCGGTGTGCGTGATGGGCCTCCGTAAACAAGAGCTGCTAGACTCTGATCATGAGTTTGGGCCCAGTTAGCCACAGGAGCCCTTTTTCACAAGGATATTCCTTCCCGGGGTCAACACAACGCAACAGATCCTGGCGGTATTTGCCCTTCAATCAGCACTGCAGTCAGCCCGTGAGCACATAAGCTCTGGCTGAGGTAACAACAGCTGGTCTGCCCACTCAGTACCTGCACTATTGCTCTTTGATCCGTAAAGCTTTTGAGCATGCTTGGAAAGGATGAAAGGGAAAAACAAGTGTTACGGTCAGAGGGGGCTCAGCTGGAACTGAAGCTATGCTCACTTGGGCTTCAAACAGGACTTGGAGAGTCTGGGGAGCGGTAAAGGAGGCAGCTCCAGACCTACATCAAGGGCTAAGGAGCCTCCTAGAAGACCTCAGCCTCCAGGAGGAGAGTGAGCTGGCACACAGGCTGTGCAAGAATCAAAGAAAGAAATGCTTGAAATATTCTTCAGACTTGGCCACTCAAAAGGTGCGGTGGTCCAGCCCCCGGATCGAAGGCTGGGTCATAGAGCACAAGGGGCTGCAGGGGAGGGCGTGTGGGAAGCAGGGACAATGACTTCTTTCATCTATCTGTGAAAGTCAGCCTCAGAGAGGCCTCTGCTGGTGTGAGAGGTGACAAGTTCATGCCTTCCACGGACATCAGCAGGAAAGGAGGGAAATGCTGGACGCCTTAGGGAATCAAGCAAAGATCTTTCCAGGGTACATGTGGGCACCCCAAGAATTTCTTTCAACCCCTTGGAAGGAATCCGAGAGGAGTTGACTGTTCCATTTAGCAGAGGAAGACAGATCCCGGAGGATACTGCTTTAAAACACAGTTGCAACCCTATATCAACCTTACATTTTGGTTCCCCGGGAGAATTTCCAGTGTCTGATATTTGATCCCCGCCCCCCAATGCCCCCTGGCAAACATACCTCTCTCTCCCCTACCCTTTCAACTTCTCTCACGGACCCTGTTCGTTCTGAATGACGCCAAAAAAAAATCCAAAAAGAAGCTTAGCTCTTATATAAGCTTTAAAGAATGTGCTTAACATCTTGCTTTAGCATGATAAGCTGTGGCAGACATAAAAAATATCTGAAGTAAAGGGTTCAATTAAAATCATTTGCTTTACTACTCAAAGTCTTTCTTGCCCCAATGCCTAAACGGAAGGACGATCATCCTTCCATTTTTCTAAGCAATAGTATTACTTGGTATCTCTCTGGCTTTTCCAGTCTCCAGTGCCTAACATTTTCCATCAGTTTTATGTGATTAATGGTGATTAAAGAGGAGAGTTTTAACAAATATGAGCAGCCTGGCCCATTTGGATTTGAAGCCCAGAACCCTGGGAAGGATTTTCTAATGATTACCATCAGAGACAATGCAGAGATAAACCCTAATCTTTGGCTTCTGCATGTTCCAGAAGATCAACCCAAATAATCTTGGTCACTTGCTACCAGAGGAAGAGAGGGTTCTCTGTGTGCACAGTGGGGAGACAATCACAGAAAAATAAAATAACTATGAAAACCTAGAAGTGGGAAGGGCTAGCAAGACAGTACTAACCAGCCTTTGAGTATTTGTTTAGTCTCTCAGTCTTTAAAATTTTTTAAATCTTCAGACATTTCTTTAAAGGCGCTATATCCAGCCAATCGGCCACCATTCTTGACCCCCCCATCCGCCTCACCTAGACCTGCTCTTGGGCCCAAAGCCCCATCCTGAGCTGACTCAAGTTCACCAGCAAAGTGTTAGAATGCTGGGCAGGACAAAGAGCGGCTTGGCAACAGCACCGTAGCCCAAGAGCAGACGCTGGCAGTCCTTTTGCCATGGATCCAAATCACCCCAGGGGCCCGCAGGCTGCCTCTCATGGCCCCTACTGACAGGCCATCTGGAAGCACCTTCTCACGGGAAGAAGCAGGTCTTAGTTTGAAATTAGACCAAAATTTTTTTTTGCCCTTGCTGTCTGGGCAACTGCAAGCTTTATAGACATCTCCTTGTCACCCCCAAGACCTGAACACAAGGCGAGAGGATTCCGCGCCACAGACGAGGTGAACACCCTGCCTGGTTTCTTGCAGCAGGAGGAAAGGAAAACTTGCCTTGTACTGGGGACGGCGCTATGCACTTTGTGTCATGCCCTTGATGGTTAGCATCTATGGAACACTTCCTGTAGGTCACTGTGGCCATGGGACACTTCCTGTAGGTTGCTCTTACATACACTATCTCATTTAATCCACTCAACAACCTCGTCTGATAAGTACTATTACCGCCTCCACCATTCCAGATGCCGAAATTGAAGTTTGTAACTTTTGACTTGCTTTTCAGGATTTCACACCCAGGATTCCAGCCCCAAAGCCTAAATTCTTTACATGACACCTCCCCACCTACAGTACTTGACCTCCCCCCTGACCCCAGTCCAGTGTTTCCATTTCCAGAATCTTCCCTGAACCCTCTTTAATGCAGGAGCGGAGGTGGACATTTTACAGGACTTAGTATTTTTTTACTATTCTTCTTGCTAGAAACAACCCGGTGTATCCACTAATACCCCACAGACATTATCTAAGATGAAGCCAATTGCACCCTCCTGCTGCAGAATTCCATAGGCAGAGGTGACAGGACCCCCCCAAAAATAGAAGCAATAAAATGGAGTATTTGAGCGGAAGTTCTGGAATCAAGTCCTCATTCTACTCCTCACTACCCGCCAAATTAAACTCGTTTAGCCTACTTTTCTTCTTCATCTGAAACGGAGATGATAAGATTACCAAAAATTGTTGGTGAGAGTAAGAAGGAAAAGGATGGAAAACCGGAGTCCCCAGGCAAGGACACTGGTAGGAGACCAGAAAACAAGAGAGCCCAGAAGACAAATTTTCACCTGGGAAACAGCCCAAGATTTCCTACGCAGGAGTTGAGTCGGAAACGGGGCGACTGCAAGGTCTCCAGGCACTTTGTTACACCGCAGGGTTTGTTGTGAGTGATGGCGGCTTCACAGGCAGAGGGTGGGCTGAGCCCCAGCCCTACAGCTGCCAGGGCCAGACCACGTGGCGCAAACGTGCGGGCTGAGGAGCCTTGGCTGCCTGGTTCAACTCCTGGTGCAGCCACACACCAGCCGTGTGGTCTTGGGCACGTTTTTCAACTTCCCTGAAGCTCAGTTTCATGGTCGGAGAAATGAAGAAAAACTACTTTACAGTCAAGATGACACAAGATAGCTCCCGACACAGGGTGGGTTCTCCACAAATGGTTTTCGTTGGAGCATGAAAGCACGTGGGTTGGTGGGCAGAGACCTCACCTGGGAAAGGGAGAGTGTGGAGAGGGGGAGGGGCTCTTGTTCACAGAGGTGACCCAACGTGGCAGCTGGCACAGAGTAGGCGCTTGTATAAACTTATGGGGCCGCTGTTTGGCTGGTTGGGTAACGCTTCAGAATTCTTTGAAAGGCTTTAGACAGAGGAAGAAAGTGATCAATCAGATTTAAATTTTGAAAATGCTGCTCTAGAAGAAGGTGGAGCGGGGGACAGTGTGGGAAGAGGCAGTCCCCTCTGTTTCTGTCTTCCAGGACAGAGACATGTGGGCAGGACATCCGGATCCAGTGGAAGAATCGTGACAGCAGGATTCTGAGCAAGCTGAAAGGGTCAGAGATCGGGACGTGCAGAATTAAGATTTGTCACAAGGTGCTTTTTCTGGGGATGACAAGAAGCAGGGCGTTAGCAAGGAAGGGGGAGTGAAAGCCCGTGTAATAAAAGTCTGGTGATGATTAGAAGGTGCAGAAGTCGAGAAGCCAGGGTGAGGATGTGACACCCTTCACGGGCAGTGTCTTATTTCCTTCTCACGGCAAAGCTGCAGCGTCGGCAGGACCGCCCCTCCTTTGCAAGATGATGAAGTGGAGACTCAGAGGGTAAGTGACAGACCAAGGGCAGGGAAGTCACGGAGCTGGGCTTCTACCCGGGGAGGTCTGACTTTACAGTGACCGCGCTCTTTCTCCTGTTTGTCTGCTGTCCCTGAGCTGCGACCTGCACCCCGTCAAACTTCGCTTTGCCCAGATAATATCTCACGGTTTGCCTTCCTCTGATTTTTTTGCTGCAGTGGCTGCACTGAAAATGCCTCATGAGCTGGAAAGAGAAAGGGAGGATCCGGCAGAGTTACTACAAAGATGCAAGGTCACAAGAGGGCTTCGGCACAGCAGGCATTTGCCGGGGCTGCTCTGGAGGAGAGCTATCCTGCCCTTCCCAGCGCGCGGGGGTGCCCTCTGCACCTGTCACCGGCTCCTGCAAATCAAAACCCGGGGTGCTGCTCCAGTACCCATCATTCTCCAAATACAGAGCTAAACGGTGTATGTGGCCCATAAATACTGTATAAGCACTTTGCAAACGGGTTCATTTTTGTCCCATTTCATTCTTTTTCTACATCATTACCTATCCTGACTATTCAGAGCAAACTGCTTGAGAAACAGCATGGCCCACGGCACGTCGTAGCCTCTCTTGCCCAGTCTGTCTCTCGGAAGACTTGGCAGGTGGCAGCTGGAAGACGGGGGCAGATACCTGTCATCTGTGTATCTGCTCACACTCACGTCGGTCCAGCCTGCCTGACCAACGTGTGCCCAGGTGGAACTTAGCAGGCTCTAGATGAGCCTTGCTGAGGCCACTGGGCACCTGTTACGAACCAGGGATCAAAAGCTTCCTACCAGAAGGGGACCGGAGTCCTCCCTTGGACGGCCGGGTCTGCCTAGGGCTGCATCGTGACGCTCAGCCCACCCTGCTGGGCCACAGGGCCCAGCACCAGAGAAACTGTGCCCACACCCTTCGTGTGCCAGGGGTGTCCGACCTGCGCCCTTCAGGCCCCATGCGGCCCAGGATGGCTGTGAATGCGGCCCAACCCAAAATCGTAAATTTCCTTAAAATATTATGAGATTTTTTTGTATGGTGATTCGTGCTGCAACATATTGAATGTGTGGCCCAAGACACTTCTTCTTCCAGTGGAGCCCAGAGACACCAAAAGTTCGGACATCCCTGGAACAGAACGCTGGCTACCCCCAAACCCATCACGGAACTGCGGACGTAACCCAGCTGAACCCAGGAGAGGCTGCGGAGGTATAACCTAGGAAAGGAAAGGGCCTGGGAGGTGGCCAACTCCTCAATTAGCTCCATTAGCATTGAAATTCCAGGTTCGGTGCCTTTAGATCCTAAAACAGGGAATGTCTTTGTGCGAGGCTGGATTAGCATGTAAAGAACTGGCCTCCTGCTGGAAGGAGAGATACTGGAAACATCCGTTTGGAGGTATCAGAGAGCAGTCCAGGCAAGAACTTGAGGGTCCGAGAGCCCAGGGCTCAGGGAGGCTCAGGGGCGAGTTGTCATTTGAGACCGCTTCTAATTCCAACACACGATGGCCGGGGACCAAAAAGCTGGATAAAACTGGGCATCTTAAGGGCTTCAAAGGAGAAAAGCTGGCATCCAGAGCCCACCAAGCGGGCTTCTGTTGGCTCCCAAAGGCAGCCTTCTGTTCCCTGAGTCCCCTGCAGACAGCTCCAACCAGGGTCTTTCGCTCAGCAGATTACCCAATAAGACATGGATACCAGTGCACTGCGGCTTTCGAGAACCAGGGGGTGCACGCCAAGATCTTCGGAATGCCATTAACATCCCTCTCAAGAGATTCTGGAGCAGAAAGAAAATAACCCCTGGTCCCCCACCAACAAGGCTAAGAGTCACCGCACAATGCTTTCCAAAGCAATTCCCAATTGTCAATGACCCCTCTCCACGTTTCCAATATTTTATGTCTTGTTCTTCATAAACTCCCCCCGCCCTTTTGATACCCTCCCGGCTACGCAAACTGGTCTTCAACCATCTTTGTCACGAGGCCTCCCTCACTGCATTTTGCAACGTGGAAACGGTCGGCCTTAGTTATCTTTAGAACTTCAACGGAAACAGAGCCGAGTCCCATTTGAATATCCTTTTGAGAGAAAGAGAGTTCATAAGCAAAGAAGCACCTGCTTAGTATAAATACTTAGAGGAAAATAGCCCGGGAACCTAACCGAACGGCCGTAATTGCTCCCAGAGTTCAGGGCTGAGGGAAGACGGGTATTTCTCCCTCACTGGGAGGCCACCTCCTCACCAGCAGACACAGGCTTGCAAGGGGCATTGCAGCTGATGCTGAATCTAAATGGGCACATTTCCACTGGCTGCCTGCTCACGTCCCTTAGAGGCCAAGTTCATTATCTTTTGAAAAGCTGGCTTCCTCATGCAGAGGAACTTGGCAGACCAGAGGGTCTGTGGTTCTTTACTTATGGCCTATTGCATTCACGAGAACTTACTTGGACAAATGACGGCTCCTGCCCAAGGCAGCTCCCGCCCTCGTGGGTGGTGAAGGTGGAGCTGATCTCTCCTCTTCCAGGGTCCAGCTGCCTCCCAAGAGGGGCCTGAATGTCGGACACCATCCGTGCACATGCTGGCTTTCCCACACACCAGCCGTGAGGCCTCCAGAGAGCTGCATGACGTCTGCAGACCTCAGCTTCCTGCCCTGTAAAATGGGAGTGTGGCTCCTTAGAGACTCCAGTGTGCACATGATATCACACTGCACACAAAGTATACAGCGAGCACGGGAAGTAAAGCAGAGGCTCAGACACTCCGTTCCCTTTCCTCCAGAGCATGCTCCCACCCGTGATTTCTGGTACTGATCTTCCTCCCAGGGAACACCATGTCAGTGCCAGTGATGACAACAAATTATTGTCCTGCAGCAGAACAATGCTCACCAAAAATCACCATCATCAGCATTCGTGGGGACACAAAATGTAGGAACTGACAGGGACTTTTCATTTCACAGATGAGGACTCAAGGGACAGAGGGGACGCATGGGTTAGTCCCCAGAGTCACTTCATCTAAGATCTGGCCCAGAAGCCAGGCTTCCTGCCTGCCTTGGGACTGGGCATCTGATTACCCTCTTGCTGGGAGTGGCCGGGCACAGCCGGACTAACTACAGCTGGAAGGAAGGGGGCAGTGTGGAAGGGACCAGGAGCAGGCTAATAAGCTAGGGCAGGACAGACAGGGATGACACTAACAGCAGCCTGCTCATCCTTCCCGGGTGTTTAGTCTGCCCACTCGGAGCTACACGCGCTTCCAGAAGCAGAGGTTGGAAGGAAACTGGCTTGTTCAGTGATAACAGCAACGCAAGTTAACATTTGAAGAGCATTTTTGCAGACTGCAAAGTACAGAGAACAGAACCTCAGTTTCCTCGTTTGAAAAGGAAGGACGATGTTACCACCCAGCCTCACAGCTTTCGGGTTTTGGTTTTTGTCATTGTTCTTGTCTTGCTTTTCTTCAGAAAACATTCGTTGAGCAACCCACCCTGCACCGGGGACTACACTTCTATTGCTAACCCATACAGTTGCTATAATTGCCCAGTGAGCTCTGACAGCACCCAGCCCCCAGCACCCAGCTGGGCAAAGCGCCAGCTCCTGGTATGTCCCTTCTCTTCCCGTTCACTTAGTTCATTGGATCTTTCCCCAGACTTCGTCTTTGCCCGCTTCCCCAGCCTGCCTCTTGGCAGTCATTCTGTCTCCCTTCTGCCACCCCGCCCCAAGTCTAGTCCGTCGTGGAAAGCCCCCAATGTCAGCACAGCTCCCTGGCAGGCAGGGCTCCCACCCGCCTGAGCCCTGCCCTGCCTGGGTGACCCAGACGGGGTGGTAGGCTGGGGGACTGGAGACAGGAGGAACTTGTCATGTCTGCTCTATTGAATTAGGTCCAGTAAAACCTTTAACTGCCTCTGAGGCTGCTGAATTCTTGGGAACCACTCGAATAAGAACACTTTGTGTTTTCTCATTCCTGGCAAGGCTGGCCCACAAAGAGAGCTCCCTCAGACACTCCCTGGGGGGCGGGAGGGGGCGTTCTGAATGACTAGGGGGGCTTTCCCCTTGGAACCCAGGCTTCCCGCTCCTCAGCCATTACGAACACCGATCCTTTCTTTTCTGTCACATTGTCTTAGTTTTCACTTCTGACCAAGGAATCCCATTAATTTTCTGTGATGTGCATTCCAAATGACATCAGTCCTTTGAAATTCAAAGAGCTGGGTTAATGAACCACAAACCTCAAGCAAATTGGCTACATAATCCATCACATGTGATCGCAGCTTTGCCACAGCCTCCAGTTCCAAAGGACGGCAGAAAGTTCCCAGGCTGCCTTTGAAAACGCACGCAGAAGCCTGAGAGAGTGGCCTACCCGGCATTCTTCCTTTCTGGAAATGCTGTGTGTCTTCTGTGTCCTGGCAATTAAATGGTCTCACCATCCGCCTCGTATTTTATTGATATGAATTTAACCTGTTCAAATGTTATATTAAATTCCAATCCTTCCCAGAATAATCTACATTTAATTCCTCGTTCCGCCAATCTATTGAAAATATCCCTCTTGGCAGCCTTTCAGAAAAGCTATACGAATTGCAAACTCTTTGAGATTGTGTTGGAGGCTGAGAACACTGCTTACCCACGTATTCCACCGAGGCCCTTTTATTCCCCAAGCTTCTTTCATATAATGTCAGAGCGACAAAAACCGGGAGCAGCGACTGGGCACAGCCATTCACCTTTCCTTCCTCACTGAAAATGACATTAACATTCGCAAAGGAAAAAATATATGTCAAACTAATTACCGCCTTTTCTTCCACAGTAAAAGACACTCGAACCCGATTCTTTTTGACATAATGCCATTTATTTCACGTGAGGGGGTTTTTGTGTGCTGGAAAGAGACGGTGGTGGAGACGCGTGAATCCAAACCCGGATTAGTTCATTAACGGATGTGTCTGAGAAAGAAATGAGGAATCGGTGTGCTGTGAAACTGTGGAAAACGCAGGAGAAATGCCTTGCCAGATAAGACCAGTTCACGTGGGCCAGAGTTTTCTCTGCCAGTGAAACAAAAGATGCTTTTCCCCACTAAAAGCACGAGAGAATAAAATTGGTTAGTTGTAATGGTAAAGCAATGAATCGTTTTTCCAGAGAGCTGGAGGCAAGCCCTTTAAGCAGCAAGACTTTCTGTTTCTCTTACAGTCATTGCTTGCTCATTCAGAGTCACTACTAGAAACACCAAAAATGATTTCTGAGGGTCTAAGGACTTGATGAATTATGTGGAGTTATTTGTCTCTTCATTAAATCACCCCAAATTGTGCGGGATGCGCCTGAGGGAGACCCCTAACCTGAATTCTCCATTTCCTGGTTCTCGGGTGGGCTCTGGAAGGCAGGTAACGTGACGCTGGGGTGACTTTGAAGGTGCCATCTGTGACGACGCAGCATTCGCCTTCCCCAAATCTCCAACCCTTGTAAGAACTGGTTAAGACATTCATCAGGTAAAATTTATCCAACCTAAAGGCTCCGACCACGTTCTTTTTTTGCAGGGAGAGGCCAAGGCAGAGGTCATTTCTTTCCGTCACAGTCACGTCTAGGATGGAATGGGGACATCCACTGTGAACTGATCCAATCTTGAGTTTTGAGAAGGACAGAAAATTAGATTCTTGAGCAGAACTGGCTAGCTGCAGCAGTCAAATGCCTCACTGAAAATTCTAGAAAGCCGCAGAGAAGATCCAGGCTGACAGAGGGAATAGGCAGCATCAATCTCACTGAAATGTTACCAGATAATTCTCTGAGATAAATCCATCCATTAATTTCACTACTGCTGTGACATCTCTGCATTTCTGGTTTGTAAAATTTGGGGGAGTACCAAGTTATAAACGTTTATACCTGTACTTTGATGTACATAAACCTTCCAGAAACTTGAAGCTGTTTAAAGTGATTACAAAGTCTGTATTTTTTCCGTTGCATGTGGAAGTCAGTGTGTTCCCAAACGCACGGTGTGGTTTCTTGCCGGTGTCACCAAGAAGGCAGGAGTTCAGTTATCCTGTGTGTCTCACACTCTTGCCTGTGCACCTCCAGGACAGTGTTTCCTGGGGTTTCCTCCCCACGGCTGGGTGACTTGAGGACCATTTCTCAATGTTTTTTTTTCTTAATTTATTGATTTGAGAGAGTGAGAGAGAAACATCAATTTGTTGTGCTACTTACTGATGCATTCATTGGGTGATTCTTGTACGTGCCCTGACCTTGGGTTCGAACCTGCGACCTTGGCGTATCGGGATGACATTCTCACCCAACTGAGCTACCCAGCCGGGGGCCAAGGTTTATGTGTAAAACACAGAACATAACAGTCCCCACCTCCCACGGTTGACGTGATAAAGAATGAGACAATGTAAGCGCACAGACAAGAGGGTGCATTCCCTGCAAGGAAGAGGGTTTCCTCCACATCGACTGACCCGGGATCCTGTGCCTTCCCCTGTCCTGGTTTTTGCTTCTCGCTTTTCTTGTTTTCCACTTGATCATGTCACTGTCATCCATCACTTTTCATGGTTAGCCAGCAAACTGCCTGTGCCGGCTAATTTTGTTTCGGGTTTTCTGTGGGTTGCCAAAATAAAAGGGAGCTTCATAGAATGTAAGACCAGGGAAAATAGGACCTGAACGGGGGCCTCGACTGCGCTCTAAAATCTTTCCTGAGAGGCTTGGTGACACCGTGTCCAGTACACGTCCGCAGCCCCCTTCCCTTAGCCAGGAGCAGTGTCCTGGATGGCTGTGACTTCAGCGTCCGAAAGGGCCACGTCTCCATGTCATATTCTCAAAACAGTCTTCACGTTATTGGTGTTGTCCAAGAACTAGGACTCGGAAAAACAAAAATGCCTATTTATGAAATGGAATTTTTCCTAAATGTGGCGGGTTGAAGAAAGTACTCAACTTTATGTATGAAGTTTTTTTAAGTAACTGAATCTAGTCAAACTTCTAGCCCTCACTCTTTTTTATAGAAGGAAGGAGCAACCAGCATAGACTGAAAAAGATGTAAGAGCCGGATCAACCAGATGCGGTGTGAAGACACTATTTAAAATCTAATCTGAAGAACCTAACCAAAAGAACGCCATTTCAGACCATCATGGGACATTGAACAAGCAAGACGGATCCTATGAGACTGCGGCATAATTGGTATTTTTAGTGCGGTGCTGATACTGTGTTTATACAATTTTTAAAATCTTTCTCTATTGGAGATCCAAACACGCGCATTTACAGGTGAATCACATGATGTCTGGAATCTCCTTTCTAGCCTGCCAGCCCCAAAAGTGTGTGTCTGTAAGGGGAACAAACACAAATAACAGAATGATAATGAGGGCTGAAGCCAGGGAAGGACGCCTGGGAGTTATTATATACTGTTCTCTATGCCTTTTGTAAGTTTGAAACTTTTCCAACAGAGCCTTTAAATTTATAGGCTGATACACTTTTAGAACATCATTTGAGCGAGCCCATGTAAGCACCACGCGCCCTGGGATGAAAGGCGGACTGAAGCCGCGATCGATCTGGCCAGCCTTCAGCGCTCATTGAGCACCTACTGTGTGCCCGGCCAGGCAGCCCCGGTCTGAGTGGTTGAGCGTATTAACAGGCCGTCCCGATGCGGCCTCTGACCCTTGAATGCATTCATGGTCATCTAATCCATTTTGCAAAATCACGGTGATAACGAGAGTCTCATTTGGAGGGAGCACAATTGGAGAGACAATTCAATGTGTCATTCTGACCTTTTACCAAATCTCAAGTCTTTCTAATTAATCTATAGAAGCGTATTAAGGTGGCATCCATTATTATCATCCAAGTTAATGGAAATTTATACAATGAAGCATCTCACTTGTCTCTGTCTTCTTTGGCCTCAGTTCCTCTGGTCTTTCAAATTTGTTAAGTACTGCTGAGGCTATTTTTGGAATCCTCCATTACTTTCAAATGAAGAGTCTCCGCTCTCTAATAATTTGAGTCTAGCAAAAAAAAAAAAAAAAAATGGATGTGCCTGAGGATGAGGAGATAGGATCTGAGGCCCCAGACTCTGTCGGGATGAAATGTGTGTCTTGAGACAGTCACGTTTCTGCTGAGTCCTGGGCTTCCCACGGCAGGGAATAAAGCTAATGGTGACTATCACACATTTTATAGCAATGACACAAAATTATACCCACCCCCAGGTTACAGGGATTATGCAAAAATACACAAGATGAGAGGCAAACGTGCTTAATAATTTGAGCAGCAGGAACGGAGTAAGTCCAAGATACCTGCGTTCTCCATTCAAGTCTTCTTCCTCTTTTTGGGAGCAAAAGCATATCCTGGTAGCAACCCTTGCCTAGGCCCCCTTTATGTGCCCTTGGATGGTGGGGTGCATTCGCTCTCGTGCCTCTAAGAACACAGTGAGGTGTGGAAATGGTGCAGGATGTCCTAGAGGCACCTGGAGCGATGCGTGGATGGCCTTGCCCCCGGCGAACCCCAGAGGCAGCTACACGATATTGCTCAGCTGCATTCTCCACCCATCCGCTGCAGCCCAGTAACTGGGTGAGAGAGGCACCTCACGGAGCAGGACTCATCAGAATCTCCCGAGGTGTCTTTTTTTAAATAAGCTCCCACTTCTCTAGGGTTTCCTTTATTGGGTTACCCTAATGTACCTGCTGCCAAATATTAAGGCAATAAAATCCCTCACCGAGTGTATGGTAGCACTGCATTCAAGCAACAGATACATGCATTCACCCCCTGACCATGTTCCATGGTCTAGAATTCAGGGGTGGGGGCTGGGGTATGAAAGTCTTCTGTAACAGAATCGTGAACACTTTGGGAGTGGCCCCTAGGACAGGAGGAGAGTTAAAATGAATAGAACGTTGTACAAAGATCAAGGGTGACCGCCCCTGCAGGCTTGAGCTACCACAGCGGCCGGGAGTTACCATCTCTGGTAACTCGAAAGCTCAGCCTTCCAAACCAAGCACTTACAGGACCCAGGCGGCCTCACCTGCCAGGGATGGGTCTAGAGCCCCGGTGCCAGCACCTCAGAGCCCGGATCTGCTGGTGACACCAGTCTGAGGGAGCTCGGTTTGTGCACCCACAGGCTACCCTCCTGCCCCAGTGCCCCCAGCCCTTACACAGCCGTCCAGCTTCTCTGTTCCCCCTTTCCCAGCACTCCTGTTGGAGCCAGGCCCCTGAGATCTAAGAGCTTCCTTCCACCTGTGAATGAGATTTAGGACACCACAAAGCTTGAGGGGTCTCCAAGAGACCAGATGATCTGTTCGTGTCCTTTGGTTCTGTTCTGCCCAAATCCTGGGTAAACATCGTACCGCCCCCACCTCAAATGTCAACAACTCCATTTGTACCCTGGTGGCTCTCCAAATGTTTCTGTTCAGCTCTGCTCCCTGGATTTCGGGTACGCATTGAGCAGGGTTGAAAATACCTCGGTGACAGCTGCCACCAAGCATTTGGAGAACTCCAGGTTCCACAATGCAAGAGGGGGCTGTGGACAGGCCCTGAAAATAGAGCCCATCTGATGAGCTGGAACGAGAGACGCAGGCTCTCAGGTAGCACAGGCAGCCTCCAGCTGCAGCGGAACAGAACGCTACAGGGAGATCAGAGCTGCAGGCAGCCCTCTGCTCTGACTAGCCTGGGGCTGCCTTCTGCCCAGGCACCCTAGTGCATGCCACACGGAGGAGACCCATGGCCAGGTTTCGACTCTTAAGCAGGAAGCCAGCAGGAGGCTTATCCAATGCACAGGGAACGTGGAGCACAGGCAGGTGCTGGAGAATGCGGGTCCAGAGCCTCGCCTCCTGATCCAGCTCAGACATCTGAGCACTCACCTTGCCGCTCACCTCACTTCAGGATGAGAATCAGAGGCTGGTAGAGTTCATCACAGAGGGGATTTGGGGGCTGCTCCCCAGGCAGCCTCTTCCCATTAAAAAACCTCTGTGGAAGCAAAATGCTGTCCCAATATTTCATTGTGGCAGCTGTTAACAGAAGGGTTTTCGTTGTAGGAAGTGGCATACGTGACACAGTCCCTGTGGTCCCCAGTGTCCTGCCTGTACCCCTGACCGGTTTCCATCAGAATGCCAGTCAATACGTTTTCATGGAGAAATCATCTTAAATCTACTTCAATTTATTATAAAATTCATAAGCATCGATTCTTTCACTATTGTTATAAGGAATTATTTGAAGCCCACTCCATGGTGTCAAGACACCGTGTCTTCTTTAAAAATATTCATTTGTGCGGCGCGGGGATTGGGGAGAGAGGAAGAGATGGAGAGAAAAATCGACTGGTTGCCTCTTGCACACACCCCAACCAGGGACCGAACCTGCAACCCAGACGTGGGCCCCGACTGGGAATGAAATTGGTGACCTTTCAGTCTGTGGGGTGACGTCCAACCCACTGAGCCATGCTGGTCAAAGCAAGACAGTGTGTCTCGGATATACGATCCCACCTGTCCACTTGGGGATCAAACTCCCGGGCCATGCTCCTGCCTCCAACCCTAAGAGGGAGACACTTAGGACCCTTCCTCTCCTGGGCAGTCCCCGACCTCAGTCATTTTCTGACTTCCCTCCTCCTGAAAAACAGCCCCTGGCACTGTCCTGCCCGCCCAGCCTCAACATTCTATCTCCATGGACCCATTTCCCAGATCAAAATCCATGGCTTTCCTCCGTTAACCCATTTGACCTGACAGGTCCCAACAGCTCCACACACCCACCTCGCACAGGGAACGTGGGCAGAAAATCTTCACAATGTGTCAGATGGCTTATTCGACGCCTTCCATGACACGGCCTTTCATTAAAAGGGTAAGGACAGCTATCACACAGTGAAAGAAAGGCACCAGAACCAAGAAGCAGGAGCTCCACAATGACTAAGGGGACCAAAGGTGAATGACGGTGAACACTAGTGTTTACGAAAGAACACACAGAGACTGGGGGTTCCCGCCTCGTTGTGCCTTCCCCGGGGTCAGCCCCACGTAGTACGCTCATGCCCTTCTCTGGGACGATCTATCACCTGGACCCACACTATTCTATTTCATGTGGCGTGCTCTCACTTTACTCCCCTGACAGAAATAGCTTCGTGAATGATGCATAGCTCCACTCCCCTTGCCCACACACCTTAACCACTTCCACAAGGCTCTGTCCGAACTAGCAGGACAATGACCACCCCATCGCTTCAGCCTCACTTAGAAGCCCCACAGAAAAAAAAAAACAATGGGATTCCCTAGTAGGAGGAGTCTGTTTTCCAGGAAAATTATGGCCTTGGGGCTTGGAATTTGATAACCTTCAAGTAGCAATTTCTTTCCATAAGGAAACTGGAAATAGACAAGTAGGAGGAATTTAAGAAATCTCGGCCATCGTTAATATTATTTCATTCTTGTGGGCAAGAGCAGCCTGGGATAAACTTATTAAAAATTGAGAAGACACACTGATGCAATGACCACACTATCCCAATTACAGTGACCGCTGAATATGCTTCAGGGGGCAGGGGGACAGAATATCTGAATTCAGGGAGGGCCTGGGGGCATCTGTTATCTGAGCACATGTCCCAAACTATCAAACAGGGACAAATGTCAAGGCATAATCATTATTGTCATCGTCCTTCAACCACTGCATTAACACTTCAGGTTTCTGCCTCTCACGGTCTTTAAAAGAGGAAGCCGTATGTACTCACCCCCCGAAATGTATAATTTGTAGCTCGAAATCAGTCTCGCTTCCCCTTCATTTACTGATTTTTATGTCTAAGAGGATTTTCCACACGCTCTTGAACCTGCATCTGAATCATGGAGTCTGAGACCCGACCAGGTGATAACAGGGAAAGAGAGTCACACACCAGGTTGGAGAGCTGCTGGGGTGTATCCTACCCACTCGGCAATAGGCTGTGTCCACGTGCTAACGAGGGAAGAGGTGCCTCCTGCAGAACGACACCGCCCAAAATAGGCCAGCTGAGGTGTCTGCTGAACCATGAGGCAAACGTAAGTGAATTCAGAGGGGAGACTGGCTTTGTGATTAGGGTTAGAAATAAGATCACCGGTGTCACTTGGCAGATGAGTGAACGGGGTCAAAGAGGGAAGCAGGGTGTTTGTGTGACTCAAGGACCCATGTACAGGTGACATGCCCCCCGCTGAGCTGGTCTGCCCCCCGTCCTACCTCGCTACAACGTCCATTCGTCATCCTCCATTCACACGGTGTTTATTGGGCACTTAATCGTGCACCAGGCCCCAGAAACCGTGATGGGGTTGCTCCTGGGAAAGGTGTTGGGCTGATGGGAGAGGGAAACACACAACTGCCAGCCCTGTGGGGACCACAGCTTTGAGCTCAGGAGACCCCAGCAAGGAACCCAGGTGTCTGTTGGAGTGAACCCTGAAACGGGGTGAAGGGCCCAGCCATGGAGCTGATCACTCCACAACAGAAGAAGGGATGGATTCAAGGAATATTTAGCAAGTAAAATCAGCAGCATTGCTCAGGGGTGTGGTGTGAGGTGGTGCACAGGGGAGTTCTGAATGCCTCCTCATTTTTTTTTTTTTTTGTCTTGAGTGACTGGTAACCAAAACAAGAAAGGTGACGTGGTGAGGAAAATGCACAAGTTATCCAGAATGCAAGTTAGAATGGGGAGAGGAGCGGGAAAGCCACATACAAATGCCCCAAAAACAGCAGGAAGGAGACATTCACTCCAATGTGGAAGAAGTGGGAAGGCTTCCTGACAGAGGGGACAGAAGGAAGCCCTGCAAAACAAGTAGGATTTCAAGAGATAAAAGGGGGAGGGCAAGGCATCCTGGGGAAAGGGCCTAAAATGAGCGAAGCAAGAGGAAGAACATTTGGGGAACAGAGAGTCACCCGATGTGGCTAAAACAGAGGATGGGGAGGGATAAACGGCAGGGAGATGTACAACCAGATAGGGGCCCACGTCCAATACGGAGCCTTGACTGCCGTGAGCAAGGGTTTGGATTGTCGCCTCGGGCAGAGGGAGAGAGTGAAGACTTTTGAGGGGGCCCAAGAAGACCAAATCAAAACTTTAGAAGACATTTCCCCAATTTTTTCAGTGATTGAGTCTTATCTTCCCGAGCCTAACCCAAAAAAGCTGGGAGTGCATTCCACTGCTTCGGAGACTTGAAAATGAATAAAAATGAAGTTAAGTAAAATCCTTTTCACATTTCTCTGGCTGGCCTCTCTCCAAGAAGGGCAGATGGAAAGAGGTGGGCATGGATAATGTTTGCCCTTTTATACTGAACGATGACTAAGCTGTCCCACAGAGCTCCCAAGGTGAGTCTCAGAGCATCTGATGGACAGCAAGGAGTGCTTAATGACCAGAGAAAATGTGCACCCTCGGGGGGAATAGAGAGCTTTCCGGAGAAGCTGGGTGAGAAGCCGGACCCTGCTGCAGTCCTCTTGCACAGGGGGACATGCAGGTGGACAGAGGGAAGGGGACTGAGGGATCTGTCGCCTTGCTCCTGACAGACCTGGCTCCATCTCAGGAAGAAACTGGCCAGCAGACAGGTGCCCGAGGGGGCTAAGCAGCCTGTCTCCACTGCCCACCGCATCCTCATGGCACTGAATTGGACCCAGCCAGGTGGCACTGTTTTTCTACAAGTGAGACACAGGATTCCAAAGGAAGGAAATGAAACATGAGGGAAGAGAAAAGCCCCAGGAATCCTGCAGAACCCACCACACAAACCCTGGAGCCAGCAGCCCCTGGTGCTCTGGCACAGGCCACACCCCCAAAGTCAGGCATCTGCGAGGTCACAGCCTCATGGAATGAACCCACTCACCCATCGGTCTCCCTTCCTCAGTTTGGGACTCTCTAAGGACAAGGGCCACCAAGACTCACTCCTGGAATCGGCCTTGGTGTCAGAACCTCACACAGGACCTGCTACACAACCGAGCAGAAGACAGATGGGCTGACGCCGACAGTGAACAGTGTGAGAGCAGGGCTTTTAATTCCGGTCTTTCTAAGTGTGCAGCCACCAGGCTTTCCCTGCTTCCCTTAATAATCCCTTTTTCATTTTATGAGCGCCTGGTTTGATGGCACAGAGGCGACCGAAAGCGGACCGCAGTGGCAGAGCACACCCTGGCCCGGTCCATGCCCAGGGCCAGGCTCACCCCTGCAGCTCGGCCCCCGCCGCTGCTTTGGGAAACAGAAGGCACTCGTGAATGGGTCGAGACGTCTCAGGCCTAATGTGCCTCTAACTGCTCCCTCGCACTGCAGTCATCTGTCAGCGGCACATACAGAAAGTCCTTTGGGAAGGAAGAGAGGCAGTCTTTAGAGTCGAATGTCTGTTTACACGTGGCCCTCGGCATATAGATGACGTTCAGCGACAGAAGCTAGCCTAACGTAAGTATCCATCACGTGGGGAGCATTTGGGGCTTGTCAAAGGTAGTTTCAGCAAGCTGCCTCTTCTCGTAAATGAGAACACTGACCTCCGGCGGGGTCTGGACTAATGTCAAAATAAGGACTAGAACTCGGGTCTCCTGAATCTCAAAGCCACTTCCCTTCCCACTGATCCACCCTACAAACCCCCCCCCCCCGACACACACACACACCCCAAGTCCTTCACGCTGCATATTAGGTTGATGTCCTTTTTATTCCAGTCCTACAAATGACAAATCTCAGACAAAGCATACATTAATTCTCGTTCCTCCTTTCTTCTCTCCATCATTTCTATCTTGTCAGCCCCTCCTTAGTTTGAACCACCGCCCAGATCCCCCTGCCCTCTGCCTGGGCAGCTGCTGGACCCTGTTGTAACAGGCCCGTTTGGGAGTATGGAGTCACTCAGGAGTGGCTGGGGCAGCGGGGAAGCCAGGAGAGAAGTGAGCAGGGCTGGTTCAAGGGCAAAGGAACAGCTGGCATTTCACGCAGCCCCTGCCAGCATGCAAGGGCAAAGCAAGCCCTGGGGAATGAGAGGGCAGGGACAGCTGGCCGTAGCTCTGCAGCGGCCAGCCAGAGCCTGACAAGGCTTAACTGTCCCAGGAGTGCTCTGATTGGGATGAACAGGTGTTCTCACAGCTGATTGGGCAGCTCAGCTCCTCGCAGGGCTGTGGGGTGGGGCAGACTGGGCAGGGAACGGCAGAACTGCAAGGACTAAGACACGGCCAGACCCTTGCAAAGCAGCTGAGAGTAGCAGCCCGAGATGGAGGTACCTATTCCTAGGGGGATAGAAAGACCTGACCTGCAGCCAGTCAGAGGCTAAAAGGCCATCCTACTCAAAGGTGGTCCTTACGGGAACAGCATCAGCACATTCTCAGGCCCCACCCACATCTGAATCAGAACCTGCATTTTAACAAGATTTCTGGATGATTCTCGTGCACATGAAAGTTTAAGAAACATCAGCCTAGGACAGTAGATTTCAAAGTGTGGTTTCCAGACCAGTAGGAGTCACACCTGAGAGTTTGTTGGAAATGCACGTTGTCAGGTCTTATTCACAGACCTCAGGGATGGGGCTCAGCAAACCAATTATCCAGCCATCCAGGTCTAGTTTGGGGTACAGCTTATGCATGTTGGAGCAAGGCAGGTTGGAGGAATCTCCAGGAAGATGTCCCAACTGCAGCTGGAAGAGGGACCCAGGACATGGCTCCCGACACACTTACCCTCAGCAATCAGACTCAGAATTCAGGCTTCCCCCACGGGTTCCAGGATTCCCAGGTTTCAGATCTGGTCAATGTCAGTGCACTAGTACACCTTACTCAGGTAAGCTGGACCCCAGATGAAAACAGAAAGGCCGAGATATAGAAGCTAGTCACTAGCTGGGTCTCTCTGCCCTTAAGGACAAGATTTGACCCAATAGGCCCTGGCCAGGTAGCTCAGTTGGTCAGAGCATCGTCTGAATACACCAAGGTTGTGGGTTCGATCCCCAGTCAGGGCATATACAAGAATCAACCAATGAGTGCATCAATAATTGGAATAACAAATCAATGTTTCTCTCTCTCTCAAGCCAATTTCTTAACAAAATTGTTAAAGATATGACCCACTACAAACTCACTCCTTCACCTGTGGAAATCCAGGATTCTCCCCCAAGGGTCCTGGGTCCTCCTGAAAAGTTTATAATCTCAGAGTCCCTTCCAGGTTCAAGTTCCTATAGCTGAATAAGGTCGATCGATGAATAATGTCACTCACCATGACCTGTAGTCTCCATCCCAATGGCATGAAGCTGGGCAAGGAACCCAGCATACTGGTGGTGTCTGTGTTTGTTTAAAAGACACACACGCACACACACAAGCCTCTCACTGGAATTTGGGAGGTAGCAGACTTCTGAAAGCTATTGGGAAATGAGACTATGTCACAGAAATGTAAATCATCTCCAATTGAGAAACATCATTCCCTTTCTTAAAAGGCCGATAATGCTCTAGCACCCTCTCTCTTCCCCTTTTGCTCCCCCCCTCCCGGCCTCTCTCATTTATAACTGCTGTCGCCAAAGGGCTACCTATTTATAATGTGGATAAATCTGTTTCTTGACTCGCACTAAAGTGTGCCATCAACATCTCAGCCTCCCTACCAAGCAGGATATTTTACTAAATAAAATATTTCCTTTCCTGAGAGTCATTCCAGCATCGACTGAGACAGACAGACAGGCAGGCAGGCAAACAGGACGGATCTGGGTTCCACCGAGGCACACAGTCCCTCCCCCTTTCCACCCACTCCTTCGAAGAGGCTGATCATCCCTCTCTGTCCCGTTTTCTTCCTCTAACTCTGGGATCTCGTCTTTTATTTGTAATAATTCAGGTTATTTTCTCTCCTCCCTTTGAGGTTCAAACCTCCTTCCTGGGACTTCTGTTTTGTACAAAGCTAAGCATTACTCACATCGCAGCCTGGAATTATACACCACGTATCTGTGGATCCTTTCCAAGGCAGCTGACAGCTTTGTACAAAAGATGAAATCCGGACGTCCTTAATGTAAAGGCTGCAGCTCCCCATTTCTAATGTCTGGGGGCTTAGGAATCCCAAAGGGAGAGGAACTCTGTAACAGCAACTTGACTCTTCTTTCTGTTCCCCATACCGGCACCGGGGGTTTGGTCTCTCACTGTTCTTTCCTTGACTGTGACAATGGCATCATGAGCACTGTCCTCGATTTGGTCCCTGGTTATCCAGTTGACCCCACCCCACCTCACCCACAACCAGGCCCCCTGCTCTCCACCGACAGTCAGCCTCAGGATCACAAGTCTCAGGGGCTCCCAGTGCTCACAGGGCGGCACTGACCTCTGCCAGCTCAAGCCTCCTGCTGACGTGAGAATGGAGCAGAAGGAAGACGGGAAGAACAGGAAGCCGGGCAGAGGAGGAGATGGCACTGATGCCTCCGTGTGGAGGGAGGAGGGGGCAAAGCTGGTATCCACGCCAGGCAGTAGAACTTGGGGCGTCAGCCATAAGGATGACCCACAGGAGAAGGGCTAGAGACACGTGGAGCCACCGTGTCACTCACTGAGACTTGGTTCTGATATCAGACCTCTGGACACACCGACTACGGAAAAAGCTGGAGTAAGACAACAGGTAGGAAAGATGGCAGACAGGGGGCCATTTGGAAAACTAAGCTGGGTCAAAAGCCAGTTTACAAAGGGAATTAAACAGGAGCCCTCTAATGAAATGTTGTTGCTTTGTCTTGTTACGCTTGCCTAAGACAAAGGACTGTACGAATGCCCAGCTGCAGGCTATTATTTCCAGAACAAACCTCATTCAGCTCACTTCTTCGCCTGAACACGACGCAAGGGTAAATATACCTTTATACTTCCCGGGTGTATCTGTGCGGGCTTTCACTTGGTTGCCCACTTGCGGCCTGCACTTTGGGATCCACGCTGCCCCAGATAGAAAGCTCTAGTGGTTAAATCACAGCCCACGAGCTGTACCGCATCGCTTTGATTTTGCTGAGTTTGTGAATAAAGGGCTGGGAGCAGTCACAGGAACCACCGGAGGAGCTGCAAAAATACTAGTCAAGAACTTCACCCCTTGGCCACCTGCAATGAGAAATGATTTTTTTCCTGCATTCAAAGAGCAAATCTAGCTCCAGCAGGAATCTGGGGAGGTGAATGTGAACAGGCATGGATTAGAGGGACGGGAAGTCACAGCCATGGGTCCCCATCTGTCCCACAGGCACTTGGGGAAGCGGCAATGCTGTGGCTGTTGCAGTGCTGTGGGAGGGGGGAAGTGCCGCCCTGGGAGGCTGGGAGGCAGAAAGGGGCTCCGCAGGCAGGAACAGACACGGGGCCCGGTTTGGATTCAGAAAGACCTGAAATCCTCGGTCTTCTTAGTCACCAGGTTATTGGCTAGTTCAATACGATCCAAGTCTCAGTGTCCTCATCTGTGAAATGGGGATCAAAGGACTCACCCCAAACTATGTTTGGAAGAATAAAACAAGACATGGAAACATCAAACATCTGGCTCATGATCGAAATGCACTGTTTCCTTTCATCCAGCCCTCATCTCCTTCCTCATGACCTTCTCTCAATCCAATAACCCAGCTCCTAAAAGACACCACACTGGAAATGAAATAAAACCAGGATGTCACCAGTGAACCCTAACAGAGATCTGAGTACCTATAGCCCTGGCCAGGTAGCTCAGCTGGTTAGAGTGTCATCCCGATATGCCCAGTTGCGGGTTTGATCCCACATACGAGAATCAACCAATGGATGCATGAATATGTGGAGCTAATTGATGTCCCTCTCTCTCTCCCTCCCTCCCTCTCTCTCTCTCAAAAGAAAAAAAAATCAATCAAAAAAGAAAAGATGTGAGTACCTACAAGTAATCCTACAGGAACTCTCCAGGGTAAAAAGAAAGATCACTGAGAAACTAATTTCGCCCTCAGCTTCCGAGGGATTCCAAGAGCAGTGGGGAGCAAGTATATAAAGATGACCGACGTTACAGTAACCCCATACATCTACCAGCATGTTTGCAGATGCTCAGAAATATTGCCAAAATCACAGATCATCCCTCTCCCCTCAAAAAAAATATTTTTTGATCATGTGTGGAATGATGTTGTCACCACCTTGAAAAACATGGCGTTCACTCAGCTCCCCAGAAATACCGCAGGGAACAGCCTTCCCAGCAATTCGGAGAAGAGGACAGGAGGCTTTGCCTGCGACCTGTCAGGGAGTCAGAGGCGGCAGTTCAAACTCTTGGCAATGGCTGCAGTGGTTTTCGGTAGAACTCCCCAGACAAACAGGCTCCCATGAGGCAGGGCCATCCCCTGACTTCCAGATGCTTCTACCGCCCAGGTCTCAGCTGAGATTTGAGCCTGGAAGAGCTGTGGCACAGAGCATTTGCCTCGGTTCACTTTTCTGCAGACGGGAACAGCGTCACCATCAGGAAAAAAAAACCACAATGTCGGCATCTGACAAAACACAGACTCCTACGGGGCACCTCATGGAGCCCCTCGATGACTTGCAGAGGAGAGTGTCACCCCCTGAATCACCATGCTGCTCTGGCCAGCTGGCTCTGCTTCTCTCCAAAACCTCAGATCCTGACCAGCTCTTCCATGAGAATGCCACCAGGGGCCACCAGATGTGCCAACCTCTCAGTTCGTGCCTCACTGTCTACACACAAGTGAGCCCGTGCTGACAGATCGAGTAGTATGACCGTCTACATGGCCATCCTAGGTCAGGGAAATGACTAGGGAATGAAGCAGTCGCCCTAGGACACATGTTGTTACGTTGGACATCATCAGTTTTTTAAGAAATCCATCCAGTGCTGACCTGAAATTGCCATACTGGGGTCCTCTAGCAAACAGGGTCGTTTTGGTAAAAAGAGTGGGTGTTGGGGCCCCTGCTGTCCTGGGGGCCTCTGGTCTGTGTGCCCTCCTGCCTGGTTGCTCCAGACAGAGCAGGGCACGACCGAGGATCTGACACAGCCCAGCTGGTTAAATGCTGACTGACACCAGGATGTGAGAATTACACAGAATCGGGATAACTACCCAAGGACAACGGCAGACAAGCTGGAAATTAGTTCAGGAAGATGGTTTTCAGCTGGACTCGTTGATGTTGTTTGTTTTTGTTTTCTTATCCTCACCTGAGGATCTGTTTTTATTGATTTTTAGAAAGACGGGAGAGAAGAGAGAATCACTGATGTGAGAGAGAAGCGTTGCCCCCATATACGACGCCCCCACCGAGGATTAAACCTGCAGCCACCCGGCCAGGGAATAGACTTGTTTTTCATTTATTAGCCCGAATACAACGTGCATTTCTGGAAACACCATGAAAGAAGGGGAATAAGCTTTGGAACCCAGATAGGCCTCCCTCCACCCCAGTTTCCCACCAGCAAAACGGGAATAACACCACATCCAGCACACAGAGCTGGCGGCAGGAGGAGACACACAGCTGTGGAGTGCGTGACTGCCTGTCTTCATTTCTTCCTCATTTTTGCCCCGTGACTCTGAGGCTCCCCTGTCCCCATTCACTGCCCCTTCCCTTCTCCTTCACTTAGCGTTTGGCCACATCACTTGCTTTGACTGACTGAATGAAGTGGACACTGTACCAGTCCCTAGCACGGGCCGTAAGAGGACTTGCGTGTTCCCACTTGGTCTCTTGAGCTTCTGACATAACTAAGAGAAGGTCATGCCTGGGCTGGACTTCTGGCCCCAGGAAGATAAGAGACCACTGGATCAGAGTCACCTCAATGACTTAGTGGGCACTAAGTCTCAGACCGACTGTAAGAAGAACTACCCAACCAAGCCAAGCTCTGCTCGACTCAGATCTGCCAAACTCTAGACAACATGAACCATAATAAGGAATGGAGGCATTTTTAAGCTACTGAGTTTGGGGACGATTTGTTACACAGCATTATTGTTGCACTAGCTAACCAACACACTTGTATTTATATACACATATACATGCATAAACCATCTCCCACGCAACCAAGTATACAGTAAGTGCTCAATAAATAGTAATGCCATTTCCTCCGCCTCTTACAATCCAATACAGTGCTACATGCTGGAAATACCAAGGCGAATAAACCCCAGATGCTCCAGGAACTTTTAGGTTGGTAGAATAAAAATCAGTTCAGGTCCCACATCTATCACAGAAAATTCATGAAAGAATGGAAAAGCAAGGAACAACTCTCCCTAAAATGTGATACAATACATATTGTCCCAAAACAGACATTTCTTTTCTATTTCTCGAGACCCTATCCCTCAGACACTTCCGTGCATCGAGCAAGAAAGACTCAAAGACAGGAGTGCTTACAGAGAGAGTTGTGTCTGCTCTTTGTCTTACACTAAATTTCTGTTCCAGACTCTTCAGGGATCAGCCTGGTTTGGGTGGAGCCGGAGAACACTGCAAATCCAGCTAACTTGAGCTCGAAGCAGAAAAGGGAGATCCTTCAAGGGAGATGAAAGGGCTTTTTCCTTTATCAATGTTGAAGAAAAGTAGTTCGAAAGTGGACTTATTTTTCTGAAGACAAAAGTGCACCCTCGGCAGCTGCCTACCCCCGTGAAAGGAAGCAGCTCTTGAGAGGGACTTTGCCTGCAAGAGAAGCGTCAAATCCACCAGGAGGCACAGCACAAAGATATTGAGGATTTTATCACCATCAGCAGCCACGTAATGCCTGTCGCTGAATGTTCATCCAGTGTTGGTACAGCCCAATAAACCCCTCCACGTTCTTAAGTCTCTCCTGTCAGGGGAGCTTTAAGGCTGCTTTCTAGTCTTTACCCTTTGAAATGACCATTCGATGGTGCGCTGTGAGAGGCGTCTAGGACTGACAGGGAAGCATTGGTTTTTCACTTGTCAGCTCAGAGGAAAGGTCTCTGTGATGCCACTTGGCAGCCGAGGCAGCTGGCGGACAAAAAGGCACTGAAATGGGAAGCTTGGAGCCCAGAGGGACAGTGTTGTTCAGAATACACTCTGGCCTCCGCTCCGGCGAGGGATGGGACACAGTTTTAGGAGAAAGGACCGGAAAATGCGATTGCACGACCAGCCCCCGTCCAGGGGAAATCAGAGCCCTGGGCGGCACTGGGCCTCTCGCTCTGATAAACAGAATTCCCTTCTCTCTGGGCGGCTCCAGCGTCTTCCTTCTTAGGGTGTGCCAATCTGTAGCCTTTTGAGTCTGGCTTCTTTCCCTTAGCATCACACGCTTGAAATCCACCCATGTTGTTGTATGTCTCAGAAGTTTCTTCCTTTTTATCGACGAATGCATGTCACGGCCAGGATTCATCACATTATCTATTATCTATTCACCAACAGATATACCACTGGATGGTTTCCAGTTTGGGGTGGTACTATTAAAACCACTATGAACATCTGCATACAGGTTGCTCATACATATATATGTAACATACATATGTGTGTGTGTACATATATATATATATATATATCATGCATACATCTGCATGGGTGCATGTTTTCATGTGTCTTGGGTGAATACCTAGGAGTGGGACCTCTGAACTATAAAATAAATGCATTTAACTTTATAAGAAACTGCCAAACGATTTTCCAAGGTGACTGTGCCCCTTTGTAACCCAACAGCAGCATATGTGACATCCACCAGCACAGACATTGTCACACTGGGCAGGAGGGATGGGTCACCTTGCTAACACGTTATGAATATCTTCTGGTTGTGGTTTTAATTTATGGACATCCATCTGATAACTTCTGCCACTGAGCATCTTTTCACATGCTCACTTTCAATCTGTATATCTTCCTTGGTAAAGTGTCTGCTCAAGTCTTTGCTCATTTTTTTTTAAACTGGGTTATTTGCTTTCTTATCATTGAATTATGAGAATTCTTTACAGTTATTATCTGGACACTAGCCCCTTATCCGATATGTGTTTTCCATAACTGTCTTGTCTTTTCCTTAAACAGTCGTTTGAAGATCTTTTGAAGTTTTTTAAATCTTGATAGAGTTCAATCTATACATATTTTTTTTCTTTTTTATAGCTCTTGTCAGAAATTTTTGCCTATCCCAAGCTCACAAAGAGGTTCTCCTATGCGTTCTTCAAGAAGTTTTACAGCATTAGGCTTTAAATTTAGGTCTACAATAGGTTTTGAGTTCATTTTTTGCATAGGGTTAAGGTCTGGCTCCAGGTTTGTTTTTCTGCATATACGTATCTGACTGTTCCAGCATCATCTGCAGAAAAGACCATCCTTTCTCCGTGGAAATGCTGTGACATCTTCGTCAAAACCAATCGGCCGTGTATGTGTGGCCTATTTCCGGACTCCATTCTAGTGCACTGATCGACGTCTCTGTTCTTTTTCTGATACCATATGGTCTTCACCACCGTGGCTTTGTGTCTGGGGTTGTTTCCGTTTCCCAAACTGTCTTTGGCTATTCCAGTCCCGTGGCTTTTCCGTAGACATTTTAGAGTCAGTTTGCTGATTTCTATAAATAAGCCTGAGAAGAGAGTGACTTATCCAAGGTCACAGAGTTAATGTGCATCAGAGTCAGCTCATTCTCCCATCATTTTTACGAGTCCAAGTTCATGATCTGATCACACAGAATAACCTGATGATGGCAGATGGTCCGAGGCAGGTCCTACAGAGCTCGCCAAGGGTCAGGAATTCTGGCTCTCGATACATTGAGAATAAAACCAGCCCTGCCTTCAGTCCCTTAGCCCTGCCTTGCCCCATCAGGGCAGGGAGGATAACTAGATACAGTCTGGAACAGATCATGCAAAGACCAGCGTCTGGAAGCCACGGTGGAGCCCTGGCACCTTAGGGAGCCACGATTCCAGCTTTAATAACAACCCCTGTCCTGGTACTAAGTCTGCTCAGCAAGCCTCTGGTTTTGGTTCCTGATGGGCCTCCACAGTCCCCACGGAGAAGGAAGCCCAGCTCAGAAGCCTCTCAGCTGGTGCTCGGACGCCGTGCTGTCCCCACTCCTGTCTTCCCCCCTGTGTCTTCCAGCCGAAGCTCCGAGGGCTCATGGCAGAGCCCTGGTGCCTGTGCCCCACCTGCTGGGCTGTTCCTCTTGCCTCTGCTCCCTTTCCAAACGCAGCCTAGTGACATTCTTCCCCATTGCATAGCTTCTAGAAACCATCCCTTCCAGCTAACTAGACCAGGAAAGCCGTCGACAATTCCAACGCCAGGATTTGGCACCACATGGAACCCCACTTGCATCCCAACTCTGTATTTTTGGCCAAGACTGTTGATGTTCTGAGCCTCATTTTCCTTGTTTATAAGATGCCCCACAGGGCTGCCGGGAAAACCCAAGTGAAATAAGGCGCTGGAAGTGACCGGCACATAGCTGTCATCATGAGCACCTCTGTCCTCTGACCAGACCCCACACCCAGAACCACATCCCCTTCCCCACCAGCCCACACCACAGGGAAGGCGCCCGGATCCCTGCAGAACCCCAGCACATCTGTGTTTTGTCCGGACAGCTGTGTGGAGACAACCTTGGAGAGATTTGGCTGCTAGGAAATTCAGTGAATCCTCCATCATGAGAGTAGCCATCCCTCCCGCAAGGTCCCTCATGCTGACATGATTGAAGAGAAAGGGGCATTTGTTTTTCAGGAAAAAAGTCCTTTTGCACTCAGAGAAAGGAACTTGAGCCCAATATCTCACTCTAACAAGAGTCTCATTCACTTTTAATGGTGAGAGAGCCTGTCTCCGTCCGTCACTGGAGGATCTTAATAAGTGATTCAGTTTTCTGATTTTCTGGCTTACAACAGAGCCCAATCAGAAGCTGCCCTTCGTTCCTAAAGATGGTGCCACTGGCCTGTGAACAGAGACGCTCCGGGCTGTTTATGACGGCGGTGACGGACTGAGCTGGTCCACCCCGCCCTTGGGTCCCTCCCCTGTGACCAGAGGTAAGTGGCCGGGTTTGGACAGAAGCTCAGACCAGGGATGGTGCCCTGCACACGACACATCCAGTTCTCACTGAGCTCTAACCACAGGGTGACAGGTGTGGGCCCCGCCTGCAGAAGGAACCAGCCTGGTCCTCTCTGGGCCTTGCAGGGAAGTGGGCATTGAAACACCTCAGGCACGAGAAACAAAAGTGAACCCAGAAGTCAAACCAGGGACGACGCACAAGTCTCAGCGTGCACACACAGCATGAATGAGAACGGAGGCCCAAAGGTGTGCCAAGTGGCATACAAGAGGAGCGCCGGGCCAGTGGGACACATGTGCAGACCCCAATCTGGACCCACTCCCTTTCTGTCCACCCCGTGTCTAGTCCACCACCCACACCTGCCTTCTCATCTACTGCATCCCTCCAGCTGGACATGAAACAGGTGGAGCAGCTGGCCAAGTCCAGCCCTCTCGCCATCACAGCACCCCCACAGGAGCTGAGTGACACAGGGGTCATTAACCCATTGGACAGCTGAGGCAAGAGAGGCACAAAGACCAAGCTTTGTCTAGAATTGCCTGCTCACAAACAGTAGAACTTAGTCTCAGATAATACTGGAGTCCACGGGATCTGAGTCCACATTACTGAGTTCAAATCCTTTCTCCTGCAAACGGGAGAAAGGATGCTGGACAGGGGCCGGGGGGTGTGGGGGGGTGGTCAAGCATCGGGCTGGGGTCACACAGCTCAGACCAGGGATCTGGGTCTTCTGCCTCCTGCCACTCCAAGGTGCCACTGCAGCATTTTAAGGGAATATCTGTGCCACAGGCATACCAGATCGCCCAGGTAATATTCTTGCCAAAATATTGAACTTCAATCAAATCAGGAACAATCAGACAAATCTGGAGTGTTAGATGTGCCACAAAACAATTGAACTGGACTGTCAAGAACTATCAATCCTGCCCTGGCTGGGGTGGCTCAGTGGACTGAGCACCGGCCTGCAATCCGAAAGGTCGCCGGTTCGATTCCCAGTCAGGGCACGGGCCTGGGTTGCAGGCCAGGTTCCCCAGCAGGGGGCGTGCGAGAGGCAGCCAGTGTTTCCTCTCACACATTGATCTCTCTCCCCTTCTTTCTCCTTCCCTTTCCCTCTCTCTAAAAATAAATAAATAAAATCTTTTAAATTTTTTTTTAAAAAAAATAGAACTATCAGTCCTTAGAGAAGATTCCTCCCTAAAAAACAGGGCAGCTCTAGAGAAAACAGGTTACTAAAGAGACATGCCCTTTAAACGCAGTTTATGACTCTCGAATGGACTCCGGAGCGGGATTGAAAATTCCTGTAAACATTACTGAGACTGAGGAGCAATTCAAAATGGACTGTGTATCACACAATATTGATGCGTCGGTGCTAAACGCTTTGAGTGCGACCATGATGTTGGGCTTGCGGATAAAAAAAATGTCTTCGTTGTTAGGAAACACAAGTTGAATTACTGAGGGGCGATGCGCTGGGGTGTCTGCGACGCACTTCAAACCATCCCGGCCAAAAGCAAGAAAAAGCGAGAGAGGAAGCAAATGGTGGCTTCATGTTATCAACAGATGGAGCTGAGTGAAGAGCAAGCAGGTGCTCATCTTCCAGCTTGTCTATAGGTTCCAATTTTTCCGAACAAAAAAATTGGGAGAAGGGGACATAAGCAAATAAATAATCAGCAGAGTAAACACACGTGTGATTTGGGGCGCTCCTTTCCCTACGAGCTTTGTGAGCGGTCTGCTCACACTGTCTCTGACGTGGACATTTCTGGAAGGACAGGGAGCAGGACTAGAATGGATGACCTTTGCAGATCTCCCGAATGCAGATTTTTTTTTTTTTTAAATGAGGAGATTCACAAACCAGCGGGGACAATGTGTGTGATGCCTTAGTGGCTGCTGTCATCTAGTGGCTCTCTAAGTATCTGCAAGGAAGAAGCGGACATTCAGGGTCACCGTATGCTAATGAGCTGCCGTGCTCTGCCTGGGGGCTAACACGGGGTGGCTGAAGGTCTAAGCACTTTGGCTAATTTCCTTCCAGAGCGAGCCACAGGGAAACGCAGCCCCCACCCTTCCACCAGCTCCCTGGAAGCACAGAGTTCTTTGCATTTAAAATCACCAGGCCTAACAGGACCTCCATTGATTTCCACTCTATAAAATTGGAGCCAGGGAGTCATTGAGTGGAATTTCACTGCCATTTGCGTATAATATTGACTTGTTGGCGTTCTTTTTTTTATTTACAGATGCTATTAAAAATAATTCCGGGCACTTCTGAAAAGGCCTTTTCAAACCTCTAATATGCTCCCAGACAAAACGTAGAAAGCAGGCCTGGAAGGGCAGGGTCCCCTCAACCAGGAGAGGACAAGAAGGAGCGGGGTGGATGGTGGGATGAGTGGACATAGAAATGGATAACATGGGAACGCTGGGGTCTGATGGGACACACTCCCCACACAGTCTTGGTGATGCTGCTGTTGCTGCGCCACAAACCACACTTTGAATAACCAAAGCCCACTGGGAAGCTATGAAATAACAAGTGACCCGCCACTCCTGTAGGTGACAGGGATGTGGGGACAAGGCAAGGCACTGCTAGGGAGCCCAAGGCACCCCACTCACTCTCTCCTCCTGCCCTGAGCACCCACTTCCGAGCACAGAAGGTGTCAAGGGGCTTCCTCTCGTGCCCGGATCTCTCCATCAGCCAGCTCTTGGACTTGGGGAGCATCTCCCTGTCCTGTGTCCTGGCTGCCACCACTCGCTGTGTACCACCTAATGGAAAAAGAGACCCGAGAGTCTTTGCAAAATCTCAGAACAGTATAGAAACCGAGGCCTAAGAACCACGGCCTGTAAAAGCTCAGAGCTTTAGGGAAGCATGCTTTCCCTCAGAGCTTTAGGGTCCCCTGGCATCCTCACGGGGACCTTCTCATTAGCTAGGTGGGTCTGTTACAGCAACAGCCTGCATTAGTGACTCAGCGAAGTCCCACACACTCCGCTTAGGGCCCTGCTGCGCACATGGCCTTGTGACCCCCACCCACGTGGTCATCCCTGAAGCAAGAGGCTTTTGGAACAGATGCCAGGTGCCTCTTGGGCTTCAAATCCTTCTCATCCTTCAGCCCCTAAGGAGGTTATGGGGAAAATATGTCCTTTTCAAATTGTGGGCGATGAGGTGATTAAAGTATCACTTATCTCCTTTTGATAGATAAGGGAACAGAAGGACGAGAAGTGAAGGGCCCTTAGGAATATCATTCTGCATGGATTTAGGAACACCTGGGCACATGCAGACACACGGAGGCACAGTTCCTACACCCCTGCCCAGGCCCCCATCACCCCATCAGCAGCACGCGGGAGCACACACACAGACCCTGGAGGGGGTGGGGGGCTGTTGGTTAGCAGAAATGGTGATGAATCAAAGAAGGAAAACGCATTCCTTCTCTCCAGAAACTTAAAACTAAATGTAGAGATATGTTTTACTAAAAGCAAAAACCACAATAAAAGACAGACTATGCCAAATGCCAAGCCTGATTTCCAGACACTGAGTGCTAAGACGTCCCGGGCACAGATGTAGGAAGGCGTTTCTGACCTGTGGTTGCTATCTCGGGAAAAGGGGAAATCGTAACCATGGCAATTGTACGAGCTGGGGTCACAGCTGCCCTGTGGCAGCTAGTGTGTTGAAGGCAAGATGCCACAGGGGACAGGTAGGAGGAATGGGACAATATTGCCCCCTGGAGGTCACCTGGGAATTGACACTGTGGGAAAAGATTTGAGCTCCTCCCATATCTGGGGTTCAAAGATATGTGCAGATCTTTTGCTAAGCTGGGGATCCCCCAACCTGAGGCCTGAGGGGAAAATCGGCCCACGTGCACAAGATATCTGGCTGAGAGCCAGGAAGCGGGAGTGGGCAGACCAGGTACCATCACTGTCCCCACCTGCACCCTCGGTGACTGACAGTCTCAGGAGAAGGGGACTGAGTTCAAAGAAAAACACCGGCTCTTTCTCCACCTGCCAGAAGGAAGGAGGGAAGGGTGAGGCCCAGAGGTCCGTGGGCAGAGCCCACAGTCCCCACAGCCCCTGGGGACTCCATTAGCTGAAGCCGTACTCATCACACGTGTGTCCGCTTGCTTGTCCTGAAGTGAGGAAAGGGTTGTTCCCCCCCCAACCCACCCCCACACACACAAGAAAACCTGATGGTCGGAAAGACTGTTGGTTTCCCAGAGCCAAGAATATCATTACAGGCAAAGCCTCAGCCCTTGCCTGGGGCTCCATGCCTTCCCAGGGCGGAGCAAGGTGTCAGGACTAGCACTTAGAGGTGCCTACGAACAGAGAAAATACACTACACGATTGGAATCCTAATCGGAAAATAAAAGGGTAGCTTGAACACGCCTGAGGTTTGAAGGTGCAGCAAATCACCCTCATGCCGGTGAACTCGGGGCATCCTTAAAATCGCACATTCGAGGTGTTCCCGATGCAAAACAGACACCAGCCTGCCACCCGGTGCCTGCATTTATTTTTGCTGCATGCTGCCTCTGCTGTGTGGAAAGGGAAAGTGGCCGTGGAAGATGCTGAATTCTTGTCCCAGAGCACGCGAGGGAAGCGGGCTTCCTGGACTGCCGGATATAAAGAGACAACACAATACTAAAAAAAAGTTGGAAGGTCAGCTCGAATATGCAAACTTTCTAGGCATGGAAGGAAGAGCCAAATGTCCACTTATAAATATTTCATTTACTCATCTAAGTGCTAAAGGTCCCACGTGTTCTGTAGTGGCACAACGTGAATTTTTGCATCATGTATTTTTAATATCGGTCGGAAACTGGAGCACAGCTCCTTCGCGACCCGAAGCCCGCCTGCCAATCACAGCTTCCTCTGTAGCCATGTACTCTGGGGGCTGACGCTCTTTCTTAGGTTCCAACTTTCTCACCAAAAGAAGGGCAAAGATACACGTGCACAAGATATATAAAACATAAGATGGATTCCTGGAACTAGCCAATCAATTTTTTTCTGGATTTCATTTTTTTTTAATTCTATAGAATCAGGAATTTTGAAGAAAATTATGCATCAACATGACATATTGTTAAAGATGTCGCTGAGGAGTATCTCAGCAATTGTTGGGCAAATGTAATATTTCAACGGCCTTGTTTCTTCAGAAATGCAATTTAAAATTTATCTCATTATTTCAAAATAATAAAACAGAATTTCTGACTTCTAGTTATTGTGAAGAAGATTTTTTTTTCTCTCAAGTACTGCATTGCTGGTGGAAACACACACCTGTCCGTCTACTTTCTGGACTGGGGAAGTTTGTGGGTTCCGATGTGTTGCCAACTAAACCCAAGAAACAAAGCTCCGGTCAGAACACCGAGGAATACAATGCAGCAATGAAGAAGGCACTAAGAGTTGACACACACGACATATTTCTCCAGGGAACTGTGCTGAGGGGGAAAAAGTCAGCACAAAAGGTTACATAATGTGTGACTCCATTTATATACCACTTCTGAAAAGACAAAATGACAGACTCATGGTTGACGGAGGGGGGGTTCAGGAGCAGATGGGGAGGGAAGGCCCAGGTGTGGCTATAAAAAAGCCGATGGGAGGGACATCTGTGGGGACGGAAATGCCTGCATCTCCACTGCATCGAGGTCGACATCCTGGCTGTGGTTCTGCACTCGAGTTCCGTGAGAGGCTGCCAATGGGGAATGTGGATAAGGAGGGCACGCTGTCTCCCTCCGCTACAACTGTGAGTGAATCTGCAACCATCTCAGAATAAAAACTTTAAGAAACAGTTACGGAGAACGTGTAGGTCGGTGTTTACAACGACTGAACACGTTGAGGCAACGGACAGCCTTTAGACGTGTATGCTCAAACCACTTTGTGGTTCGAATCTAAGAAAATAAAAACATGTCCTCAAGTATTTTTAATGTGCTTGATATAGAAGAATTCCCTCGGTGCATGGGGGAAATTGTATATGCAGCTTCACTGGCCAAGCCCTCACTTATCCTCAGACTTTCTGAGACTCTGATTATCACTGACGCCTCACGCAGGAGAGTTCTGCTCAGAGAGGAGAAGCAATGTCCCCGGAGACTCACCACTAGCAACGGGCAGGTTTGGGGTTTGAAGGCAGGTTTGGGTGCATCTATCACTTTTCCATTACGGATCTGCTAGCCATTTAAGAAACCGTGACGATTCCCAGGAATAGAAAACATCTCAGCTGCCAAGCCACTGACCCACAAGAGCAAGGAAAGGAAAAAAATAAATAAAGCCAAAGACCGCTATCAAGTAAAAAACAACTTAGGTAATTTTTAAATATGCATAATGACTAAATGCAATAGGGGATACTGGATTGGGTCCCAAACTGCAAAAAAAAAATAAAAATTCCTGATGATATGAAAGACACTGGTGGAACAATGAATGCAATTTCATTAAAGTCTATTTGTTAAATAATAGCATTGTATGGTTAGTTTCCTGCTTTCGTATAATTGTACAGGGGTTAGGAGAGAGAATGCCCTTGTTTTTAGGAAATACTGAATGAAGTATTTAGAGATAAATTGACGTCATATCTGCAACTTTTCTGGAAAGTATTAGAAAAAAACATTATGTATCTATATCACGACAGGGAACAAAATTGGGGGACTATGGGTGAAAGGCATATGGCAAATTGGGGGACTATGCGTGAAAGGCATATGGCAATTCTTTCCATGACTTTTACAACTTTTCTCCAAATCTGAAATTATTTTGAAACATTTTCCATTTTAAAAAGTATACTAGGAAACGTCCGGCACAGCCTGTTTAGGTAAAATGCCGCACACTGGAATTAAGAATGACTTTCCCCACTGAATAGGCCGGACGGAATTCCTGAAGCGCAAACAACGAGACAGCAGAGCCGTTTCCAGAAGCCTCCCTCACAGCTCAGAAGCGGGATTCCAAGTGAGTGGTTTCTCTGGAGAGGCGCAGTAAGGCACCTCTGCATCCCTGCCAGTGTAAGGGCCACCCCCACAGTGAATATGGAGCACCCAGCACCCAGCAGGGCACTGGGCTTCTGATCAAGCAAGAGAGATATCAAGGGCCAGCAGAACCCCATTCCGGAAACACTTACGCAGACAGCGTTGGATACCACACTGAAGAGAGAGCGATCCCAAGTGTGGATGATACATAGTAACATTTTCCATCATCACATCCCTAGAACTGCCACAAGGCTGGGCCGCTGCGATGGCATCTTGCACAAAAGCAAACGCAGCCTGCAGCCCACCCCAGGCTCCCCGCAGCCGGCATCAGAGAGCACAAGGGTCCCCGCGCCAGGCGAAGGGAGGGGTGGCTGTGTTAGAGGACCCATTTCTCCACTCTCCCGCTCCTCAGTGCCGTGCCCAGTATGAGAACGTTTCTTTGAGCCCCTCTCTCTTTTTTACGTATCGACTATAGAGAGAGGAAGGAGGCAGAGACAGACAGACAGACATCGACCTGCTGTGCCACCCACCTGTGGACCCTTTGGGTTGATATCTGGAGGGATCAAACCCACACAAGGCTCCACCCAACTCAGGGCTCGCTCTCTCTCTTAGCTGCATATCAGTAGTTCCTGCTGCACAGTGCTGAGTTTTCTGAACATGCAAGAACTGCTACACTACACGTCCACACACACACACACACACACACACACACACACACACACACACACACACACACACACAGGACAAGGCCGATTCTCCCCATAATTTGTAAACTTGTTACCATGGAGACAGGCTCTGGGGCCTACAGACACGGATCAACAGTGCCACCTGGTGGGGCGTTGGGTATCCTGCATCCCCAATCCGCACAACATTGCATGAGAGGACACTTTTTTTTCTTTTCTTTTCTTTTTCTCCTTCTTAGCTACCTGGTGTTATTCAATATTTCTAGGGTTCTGGAGACTCATATCTACTTCAGCCAAGTTTTATGTGAGGCTCTTTGCCCACATGCAGAAATAAAGTTCCATCTCATTTGGGGGATGCTGTGCCCGGCAACCCCACCCCTAGCTCTACACAAGAGTGGATATCACACACAATGACAAAAACAAGCCAATGCCTGACCTGTAGGAATCCCCCCTGACACGTGGGGGATTGCAAATGAGTAAGGTCCTCCTTTATCACTTTCTTCACTGGTTCAGACAGGGTGGCTTCCCCTCCACAAAAATACTTATGCAAGAAGCAGGCTTTCCTTGTTGTCTGTAAATGAAGTTGCCCATCCCATCAGAAAGCAGGGTGTTCATATCAGCAAATTCAGGGTCTCCTGCCCTCACTTTATCAAGTGTCAGTGTACTCGTGTGGCATTGAGTCTGGGGGCAGGGCAGGTCCTCAGGGTCGTTCTTCCCATCTGCTTGCTCATCCCAGGTAATGACCCCGGGGCAAAGCATGCTGCATCAGCTGTCAGGGGAGTGGGGGGCTCATGGCCAAAGCCAGTCCCCGGCATCCTTCCCCATTGCCCTCAGTAAATAATTTCACAAACTAATCTGTCAATCAGTATCGGTCACGGCTAAGGGCATGACCTGTTTGAGGGTCACAGTACATACAGATGGAAACAGACCCCTTGTCTTAAGCCCATGGACTCCAGGACAGACAGACTTGTCCACACAGCCCAGGAACGCTCCAGGCGCTTGCTGCAGGAGAGACACAGCTCCACCATCCCTGAATCTAAGTGCTTGGGACAGACGGGTTTGGGAATTCTGAGTCTGTCACATTTTAGGAAGGCAGCCGATCTACAGATTATAGGTTTCAGAATATCTCACCTGTCGCCAATCATACCCATATTTTGCAGCCCAGATAAGAAGGGATAAAGTGAAATAAATGAAGACAATCAACAACCTCGGCCACTTCTAGTGAGAGTTAGCTCCGAAAAGGGATTTTTCTTTGTTTTCGCTTTTCCTAATTTTGGTTTGAGGCGAGACCTGGAAGTAAGAGCTGACCAAGTGACCGCCAGGTGGCAGATGGAGGGAGACCAAGCACAGGGACCCAACCAGGGGAGGGCCCGCGTGTTATGGGAGCTTCAACCTGTTCCGTGGGCTGGAAACACTAAACCAGGTTCTTCGGTTTTCTCAACATCCCCACGTCTGCCTCAAAACTCCCCCTTTGCAGGAAGCCTCCCCTGACAGCCCACCCTTCCCTATACCCATTGCACTGACATTCTAAAAAGTTCTGTTTTCTCGAAGATCACTGGAGATCTGAAATTCCTTAAGAGCAGTCCTTATCTTCACTGTTTGGTACAATTTGCTAGCCCCTATTCAAGGTTTTTTATCACAGCCATTCACTCACCTACAGCTACAACCACACTGTAATTAGCAATAAAAAAGGCAACATATTGTTAAAGAATTGCTAGGGGGCAGGGTAGTTGAAAGGGTAGCATTAGCCTTGGATGTGGAAAGGAATGGAATCCCTCAGTGGTTGTGTGCGCTGTGTTTTCTTTACTAATCCTCAACTCAGGAACAAAAAGCGGTCTCCTACCCTCGCCAGGAGACAGAATCTTTTCCTGTATATGAATTCTCAAATCAGTGAAATTTCCAATGCAGCAGTGTAAATATCCAGTCAATAAACAAGGGGAGGCAGATGGAGTGGTCTTCACACTTATTTCTGCTTGTCTGTCAAAATATTTAGCTGGTATATAAATCTTTTAAAACATATTAACTTAGCATTGCAGGCAAACATTTCCATGAACATACATCAGCCCTCAACTGCTAAATGTGGCTCCCATGGCAGCATTTCTTCAGGAAAGCTGGACCCCAAGCCCAGTATGTAAGACCCAGCAGCACCTTGCCTGGGCTAATAGACAGGCCCACCCTCTGCCCAGGCTGGTGGGTCATCCCCTGGCCTCCCAGCCCACCCAGATCAGCAGTCAGAGCCTCCCCTTGTTGCAAAAGACGCTGAGGCGATTCTGAGAGCCGGGAGGACAGTGTGCAGAGTGTGGTATTTCTGGAACATGTCTATTCTCCGGGGCTACATACATCAGCCTGAAACCCTCTGAACTATATTTCCCGCAAATGGTGGGAATGCAAAACTCTATCACTGGTTCGGAGTTGTTCAGCATGGGATTTTTTTCTCAGTTTTTGAAGACACTCACAGCATAAAACCAAATATATTTTTAATGTGCTGGAAACGTGCAGTGGATATTAACAAAAGTGATGAGACCTAGGAAAGGAAAGTGGGGTAATACGGAGGAGGTGGGTCAGTCTGTGTCACTCCCTCCCCACCACCCCGACTGAGAAGGAGTCTGTGATGGCAAGTTCAGAGGCACAGGGCCATGACCCATTGCTGTCACCTGGAGCTAACAGCAAAGCTTCTGAGAAAGGGGGCTCAAGCTATGTGCAGTCCGCTCAGTTCGGCAAAACCACCTGCAGACCTTGTATTAAGCACGGAGACTAAACAATGAGTACCATTCTGGCTTGGCCATCAAGACAAGATTCCGTCCAAAGGGGGATGCTTAAGCAGCCTAGGCTGACACGCAGGTCAGCTGTGCAGGGCGCCTTGTGGTGCAGGACGCCTCCCCCTTAGGCCTCTGCAGCTTGAGAACATGCAGGGCTGTGACCGCCAGAGGGCGCACCTGCGTCTCCCCGAACTCAAAAAGCCGAAGTGCGCTGCCTATCAGGGACGGGGTCCTGGGACACACAGCCTCTGCAGTTACCTGCAGAAAACAGCTCTTCAGACAGGACGGTCTGGGAGTGAGCACCTACCGTCTGGACCAGCAGAGATTCAGACAAAGATAACAAGGTGGGGAGGGAGGGACGGAGGGAAGTAATGTGCCCTGAGCAAAGTATCAGGCTTTGCTAAATGCTTTCACATCACTCTCTTCATGTTTTACTTAGGAAGCAGTCTGAAAATAGAGGACAGGAGCTGAAGTACAAAGGAAATACATTTCATCCTGGCAGAGACCCTCCAACTGGGAGCCCTCCCTGAAGTTCCCACTGCGGGGAAGGGATGGGTCTCAGCGCCAAACCCCACACCCAGGTCCATTTCTGCACATGGAGTCTCCGCCTAGGGAAGCCCCCTGCACCCCACCCCCGACCCCTGGATCCTGCAAGAACAGCCTCCAACCCCAGAGTGGGCTATAATATGGAGAACTGGATCCCCAGATCGTAAGGCCTCTTCGGGTCCTGCCCTTGTCTTGCACCCTCAGGCCCCACTGCTCACAGTGCTGAAGGGGCTTCAAGCAGCCTCGACCTCTAGTTATCAGCCTTCGCCTCTCTCACCCGTGCAACTCCTGCTCCCCTGGGCCTCCAACTCCCTGCCTCAGCCCTGGAATCTGATGCACGCTTTTGTCTTCCTGGCCACCTCTTGGCTTCCTCTTCAAGGTTGTTGGTTCGGCTTCCTCTTGGCCACAACTCATGCTCCGGTACTATATCCACAGGTGACCACAGGTAACATTTCTCCCAGTTCCCAGAAGTCCCTGGTGCCTTTCTATTCCCCAAGAACCTTTCCTGCAAGGCCAGCCCAGCCAGCTGGGCCTCACCGGTGAGATCTCCACTCAGGGTGGACCACTTCACTTGTTTTTCCAGTAGTGGCCACCAGAGGGCGCCCACTCACCTCCTATCCTGTTCCCCTCCATCTTCGCTGGGAAATGCTTTCTGCTGTAATTCTTGCACCCACAGGCTATCCATCCCCTACATCGGGGACCCACTCACCCTGCCCTCCCTAGTAGTATGCTAGGTCTCTCCTAGCCTTTGTCTTCCATGACATGATTGTCCCCTGTGTCCCATTCCCTTGGGACTTCACATGGGCTTTGTGATCTGGGTATGTGACTCTTGCTCTGTGAACTCCAGGCTCCTTAAATGCAAATTTGGGGTGCAGGCACCCACAACACTGGCTGTTATGATGGTTCCATGAGATAACAAACAGAAAAGTCTTCTTTTCCTTTCCTGAGTGGCAGGAAGCTCCAGGATGAGAGGAGACCTGGGACAAGTTTCCCACCCCTATCCCCTACCCCAAATAACTGCCCACCCTCCTTTCCTCTCATCATTCAGAGCCGGCATCTGACCCCCTTCACCGGCCATGTGCTTCAGGGGGGTTCATCACAGTCCCAGTCCAAGGGGTGAGTTCTAACGGGTCCAAGTCAATCACAGGCATGTGGCACATTTCTGGCCAATGAGACCTGAGAAGTCTGCTGGGTGACTCCTGGAAAAGCCTTCCTTGCCCTTAAAAAGAGACCTTAGCAGGAGATGGCCCCTTCCTGACCCGGGGCCTTGTTGTAACCAAATAGGATACCTGGACCTCCTCCAGCCACCTTGTGACCATGCAGGAACTGCCGCCTAGCAATGGGTCGGACACACGGACAAGTGCAGAGCCCAGAGACTCACAGAGAAGTAGAGCGGGAGTCTGGTGTCCCTGTGCTCGCCCGGCCCGTGGACTTCTGTTAGGCTGGTTGGCTGGAGGCTGGCCGTGTGCGCACCTGTGTGTTTACGTGTTTGGCCAAGCCTCTCCGGGCCTCATTTTCGACAATGTCAAAAAACAGTTTGCTTTCCTCAAGCCATCCTGAAAGGAACCCTTTCCTGATTGATTAATATGGCACCCACCCATACTAGGGCACACAGAAAAAGATCTGAATACTTTCCTTAAAGTGGCAGCTAGAAGAAATGTAGCACTGGTGCTCTGTATTACTTCATACAAGTTTAAAATTTTGTAATTATGTAGCACTCACTCAACTTGAACTAGGCTTAAACACAAAAAGAATTTATTGTAAGGATAGAGGTATGTCTCACAACACCCAGAGCTTGAAGTGTGGTTTGTTCTGGAGAATGCATGGGAATCCAGGTTCCAGGTGACATCAGACTGCACTATACTCACTCATCTGCACCTTCAACAGTCGTTTCTTAACCGTTATTCCTCGTGGTGTCTTTCCTTCTGGATTCTGGAAGGAAGGGAGTGGGATAGGCCCCGGCCAACGTTTCTAAAAGAAGGCATTTGTTCTGATAGTCTCTTATCTGCCTTCCTGCAACCTATTCCCACCCTCCCCCAAGCCCGGCTCCTCCACAGCTGGCATCGCTCCGTGTCTGCACATGCCCACTGCTGCAGAGGCCCAGGCAGCCGCCCCCTCAGCCTCTCCTGTACTGCCAACATGTACTGTATGGTGAATGTGCTTTCTATATCAAGTAGAGGTCTACTGGCTTTTCGTTGAGGACAGGGGCTTCATGGACACCGCTAGAATGGGGACCACTGAGTAGCTACAGCTTCTTGGGGTAGGAACAGCAAGGTCAGAAGGGTTTCTTCCACACACAGCCCCAACACTGCCACCAGGTGAAGGCAGGACACCCTCTCACCGCCTGCAGACTCTGTCCCTGCCAGGCCCAGCCCTGCCCTGCTCCTTTGTGCCCCCAGAGCAGAAGCTGACTCACCAGCTTGATCCCAGCTGCACCCCCACAATGGCGATCACCCAGCCCATTCCTTGGGAACTGAGGCTGACAAAGCCCCACGTGAGCAGAGGTTCTATCTTTTGGGAGCTTAATAAAAAATGGAAGACTTGGCTGAATTGATCTGATAAGGAGATCAGAACCTACTTACCTAATGGCAGCTAACCCTGCTCCTGAAGCTACATTCAATTCACTCTAAATTCATTGAATAAATATTTATGGAGAGGCTGCTATGTGCCAGCCTGGTCTGGAAATGCAGCAGCGAGCAAAGCAAAGTCCCTGCTCTCAAGGAACTTGCATTCTGGCAGAGTTGACAGCCAATTAAATCCCCATGTCATAGGCAGCAAAAGTAAATACTGATATAAGATTTATTCAAACTATTTCAACACTGCGTGTAAAACTTGGAGGAAGAACCAAGGAGTTAGTGATGTCATGGCCCCTCCCTTCTCGGAACTCCCTATGCAGTGAGGTGGCCTCACAAGGAAGTGGGTCATTAAAACACTGGCAGGTAAAGGCTGAGAGAGTGGTTATGCTCCAGGGTCTACAGCATGGGTGTCAAACTCATTTTCACGGAGAGGGTGGGGGGAGGCGGCCACATCAGCCTCTCGGTTGCCTTCAAAGGGCCAAATGTAGCCTTTTTAACTGCCAGCAACATGGTAAAAAAAAAAAAGGGGGCCGAATGTAACTTTAGGACTGTATAAATGTAACTACTCCTTAATTAGGGGCAAGGAGCTCGGTGCTACTGCTGCTGGGTAGAAACAAGGTGCCGGGTGGGATAAAACAAGGTGGAGGGCCGGATTTGGCCCACGGGCCTTGTGTTTGCCACCTGTGGTCCACAGGAAAGACAGAGCCCGATGACAAAGCAAACTTTATCTCCTCTTTTCCTTCCAACCCAAATCTAAATTCAATAACGCAATCTGTGTCCTTGTTTGGATTTCATTCCATTGCCTATATTTTATTTTAATATATTTCAGTACCTAATTTAAGCACTGGAGTTGAGGAGGGGGGGAATGATAATGTGGCCCTGATTTTAGATGGCTGGCACTTATAACCTCACAGAGAACCTGAATGGAGTAATAAGCAACGGTTATGAACTTGCTACGAATCAATTTTGTATGTGAAGCTTCATCCAACCAACAATTATATAAATACTCTAGCTCTCGAAAATTGGCCAGATGCTAAAACTACAAATGCGATCTGTGTCATTTCTTTAATGGACCAATTACTTTGTGGCTGCCTTTCCCCATTGAAGGCACCTTAACAGCACCTTGGCCAGCTCTTGCCTCTGGCCACGACTGCTCTTAAATAGCAAAACTCTCGAGGCTTAAAAGTCCCCCCACTCTGGGCCAAATGGAGATAAATCTATACAAAGCACTTTCTAAGTGATACACTCATTATGTATGTTCTCTTATTTAATCATTACAGTAAGCCTGCAAGATAGTTTCTAGGATCTTCCCTTCACCTGTAAGAGTTTGACATGCAAAAACGTGACCAATCTGCCCTGGCTGGGTCGCTCAGCTGCTTAGAGCAAACTCTTGATATGCCAAGGCTGCGGGTTCACTACCTGGTCAGAGCACACCCAAGAATCAACTAATGAATGCATCAATACGTGGAACAACAAATATATGCTTCTCTGTCTCTCAAATCAAGAAATAAAATTCTAAAAAAAAAAAAAAAAAAGCCGTAGTTACCTGCCTCTAGCCCTACACAGCATTTGAGGGTTCAAACCAAGATCTCAGGCCACTTGCCTCTACATAGTACTGTTCCCCACCCCCCACACGAATGCCCTCTCGGATGTGTCTTCCCCACCATCTCACACCCAGTCTAAGCAGCTTCCCACCCTTGGGCTCTCCTTTCCCATTTCCACCAGTCAAAGTCCTACCCCTCCTCCCCATCTTTTCTGCACCTGCTCCTTGTCCTTGACCTCCCAGGTTAACAAGTGGCCGGTGGGGCCTGTCCTTCCTGGGAATTTTCCTCACCCCATGAAAAGCTCTTACACCTTTTTATGCTTTACCGTTACCCTCTGTATCCTTGACCTACCAGAATCACCCATTTCCAGTAGGAGCGACTAAGAAAGGACGCTTCTCGTGCACTTACTTGTCGCGGGAGCTTGTCTCCATTACTCTTGAAAATAATTCTGGGAGGACTTTGCCCCTGCCACGTGTTAACTGATGGTTTTTGGTGCCAATTCAATGCCAACAGGAACCCCCAATGTGGGGTGCGGTGAGGAACTTTTTATTCATGGCAAACAGCGCAAGTGTGAAAAAACATGGCGGGGAGTCGGCGACGCCGCGTGCTCATGAGAGGCGCCCCCTCAGGAGAGGAGGTCCAGGTGCGAGGTGGTCCTCTCCTCACAACATGGCTGGGAGGAGCCCTGCGGTGGGGAGGTCCCCTCCTCACAAGACCCTCATAGCACCCCTGGCAACCCCCAGCTCTTGTCAAGCATGTAAATACAGTCTCCGGTTTAAAGGGAAAGTACACTCCCCAGCCACAGGCAGCCGACTTTTATACAGGGAAGTTCCCGCCTCAGTCCCTAATTGGTCCATCCTCATGCAAATAAGGACTCCTAATGTTCAGTGTTTGATTGGTCCAAAAAAGCACTGTCCTGATTGGCCAGAATGAAGCTGCTCTGATTGGTCAGAAAGATGCTAAGGGGGAGGAGAATAAAGCTGTGTGCATCTCCAATTGGTTGGGGAAATTCTCAGTCATACTGGTTGAAATATGATTTCAGGAATTCTTTTATAAGGGATGGATGGCTCCACTCAGAAATGTAGTGCAGAGCAGGCGGTTCAGTGTGGCCAGCAGGCAGTTTAAATGCAGGCTTCTCCTGAAGCCTGGCTTGCCCGAGAGGCCCGTTTAAAAAGGGCTGCTAGGCTGTTTTTAAATTTGAACTCATTGAACCGCCAGGAGCCATTCTTGGTGGGTATCTTCTTACTCAGGGTCAACACAGTCGGTACAGATGAAGAAACCGGATAGCCAGCAACCTGAAATGGTGGAACAGATGAAAACCCAGAGGTAAGGAGAGGTTACAGATCATCCCTGCCACCAGACTAGCACGTCCCTGAGGCGTTTGTGGAATGAACTAATGAATGGATGAATGAATGAGTGTTTAAAGGTCTACTTACAAAAGAAACTTAGAAATGACACAGGTAGGAGCGCTTTAGTACCCTGAAAAATACATATTCCAGATACAGGCAGAAAATCCCAAACACTGAAACAAGCCCAGAGTAAAAAGAAAACGTTTCCTCAACACTTTCGCAAATAAAAATGTAGCTCTGCAGACCAGTGGCAGAAGGGTCTTCTGCAATCTATAAAGCTCCCACCTTCAGAAAGATCTAGAACACCATTGAGTTTTGTTCCCAAACTTCCTCGGCGCCTTAGAGGGGGCGGGGAACAGGCGCCTGTCCCTTTAAGAATCTGGTCGAAGTCCTTCTCTCCCTGCCCCGCCCCCTCACGGTACCGGTGCTTTGGGAGAGCCCATCCTTTTATCCTCTTGCGGACTGAACTACGGGTTCGCACGCCCATCCGTCACAGAGGTGCCACCTCTGATTGGCTGCTGCGCTTCGGGCCGGGAGGCGGGGCGGGAAGGCCGGAGTAACTAGTTTGTTGGTGGCGCCCGAGCTGTGTCGCGGCGGCAGAGGCTCAGGAGCTGTGGCGAGCGGGGCGGGGGAGCGGCGGCAGCGGCGGCGGCAGAAGCTCGGAGGCTCTGGCAGCCAGGGGTCTCTCTGATCGTGGCGACGGGCCTGGGGCTGAAAGGGCGGCGGGTGGTGGCGACCCGAGCGGTGAGTACCTGGGCTGGGCTGAGGGCGCAACCTCGGGCCTGGGTAGCTGCGAGCCGGGCCGCCGGCGGTGGCACTTGTCACCACTCCCGACCCGCCCCAGGTCCTGCACGATCCCCCCTGTGGGAGCTCCGAGCTGCCTGAGCTTCTGCGGGGCCGGCTTCCCATAGCCGTACCGGGAACCGTGGAATCTGGGGCGGGGGTGGCTGGAGTCGGGGACAATGGTGGGGGGCGGGGTGGGACTGTGGTTCGCCACCCTGTCCCCGACGCCGGCTCTTCCTGCCTGCCTGGGGACCCGGCGAGGGCATTTGCGGAGAGCTCTGGGAGAGGGAATGAATTGTTTTGTAAATGGATGTTGCGCGCGGGAGCAGCAACTGTTTCCCTTGAGAGTGGTTGATTCATTCAGTCCGCGGGCTCTCTTTTTAAAAAATCACGATCGATCCTGGAAAGAGGCGGCTGTGAGCGGCCCGGCGCCGTGCCCCAGCCGGGCGAGGTCCCCACGCACTTGACACCGAGGGCCAGAGGGCTGCCCGCCTCGTGCGGAGGGGTCTACCAGGGACGCGCCCGCCGCCCCTGGGACCCCGGCCGTTTGTGTCTCACTCGACAGGGCCCCTTGTCCTCGTTTAGAGAGCTGTGGAGCCACAGAGAAAAAGTCACGCGCCCTAAGTCCCACCCAGTTGCCCACCCTGCAGCCGGCTCCCCTCTTCCCCCCATCTTGCTTGGGCCCCAGGACCCCATTCTCTGGGGCACGGCCCGCACTGTTCCTTTCAACCCTCGCGGTTGCTTGAGAAGCTTTTCCTTTGGGAGACTGTACCTCCAGAGGCCCCGGGCACTTTTGTGCTGCTGCTTCAGACCCTCCCAAATGTCATTTCCATTATCTTTGAGCAAAGAAAAACTTTGATCCAGAATTGATCAAGGAGGAAGGGGTGGGGGCAGGCCCAGGCCCCTGAAGGTCTGGTCTGGATGTTCTTGGGTACTGCTGGGTTGCTGGGAGCAGGGTGAGGCCCCCTGAGTTTAGGCCGTCCCTGGGGAGTGAGGACAGAGAAGCCAGCTGTCTGGGCCTTTAGGTTTCTCTCTGGCAGTGGGACAGAAGCGGGGGAAGTTGCCAGTAGGACTGAGAGGAGAAGCAGAACCCCATTTTCTTATCGTGGACCAGACTCTGCTGGCTGTGATTTGGGTCAGATCCTTTGGGACCCTGGGCCTCACTCTCCCCATTCATACGTGGGACCGATGGGCACGGGAGTGCTGTTAGGATTCCTAGAGGAGGAGGATGAAGGCTAGCATTTGGGGACTAGGGAGAGGTAGGACACAAGGTTCACCCCATGGGGGCAGATTTGGTGTCCTTGGGTACCTAAGTTGAACCTGTGGGGGTTGACAGTCAGCCTTGGCAGACGTCTTCGTCTCTGTCTCTGGTAATTCCGTCAGTCAGGAAGTGACTTCAGGGAGTTTGTTAAAAGGACAGTAGAGAGGAATGGTAGAAGCCTTCACCCTGGGGCTGGGGCCGGATCTGTTTGTGGTGCAGAGAGCGGAGCTGTGGGTGAGCTGCAGCTCCACACGCCCCTTAATAGCATCTTAAACTTGCGGGAACTCAGTGTGCAGAGAGGAGAGCAGGAAGGAAAGAGGAAGACTGCCCAGGCCTGGGAGTACCTGGTCTGCTGTGAAAGAGGCTTGGTTCCTTCCACTTATCACTGGGATGCATCACGGAGCGTTATTTAGTGGGTGGTTTGTTCATTCATTTATTAATTGTTTGAAGGGTCTTGATTGGAACCCTGCCTTCAGGGAGCTCCTGAGTAAGGGTGTGCTGGCATGTGGATTAGGGGCCGTGACACTCGGAGGTGTGTGTACACAGTTCCTCAGTGGTGAGGGCAACAAGAGGAGCGGAGGGGACACAGTAGGGGCATTGGTGGTGAAGACTTTCTGGAGAGAGGATGCCTGGATTAGGTAAACATCAGAAAGACATGCCAGAGCCCATATTCCAGGCTCTGGGTGGCTGCTTTCTTCCACCGCCCACTCAGACGTCTCCCAGAGACAAATTTACTGCTGACCTTAAGGCAGGTGCAGGTCGAACTTGGAGAGAATGCAGCCAGAAGGTGATGGAAAGGTCCCCTGGGGATTCTGGTGGCCTGGCCTGTGGAGTGCAGTCCCCAGGAAGATGGATGGCTTCTGGACGCAGCCTTTCTGCTCAGGGGGTTCTGGGAGAACGCCTTCCCCTGCCCCCACCCCAATCCCAAAGACCAGCCCATTGCCTGAGCCCTAGTCCCTCTGGACCAGCCCACAGAGTGGGTATGGCCTGGCCAGGGAGTGGGCCAGCTGAGCTGGCAGGAGAAAACAGAGTGGCCAGACACAAGCCAATCAGTGGGCTGACTGAGATGCTGGTTTTCATTTCATGTGCTAAATTTCCTAAGTGAATTGCTTTAGGTGGCCAGGACTGTTGAAGCGTTTTCCCAGCCAGAAAATACTTAGCTGGAACTGACAAGGGAAGTTGGCCCAGTGTCCATGGCAGGTTCCAACCCCTTCCCTGAACACTGCCCCCATCCTAGTCTAAAGGTAGCAAAAGCGATACCTGTCACTTTCAGGCACTCACCCTGCCAGACCAAGTCCAAGTCATTCAGCTGTTAGGAGCTGGGAGAGAGGTGGTGTGGGGGTGAAGCCAGAGGGCTCTGTTCCATCTCTTAAGCACGAGAGCATGTGCTGGGGAGCTGTACCTGGGTTCACCTGTACCTGTGTGTCTGTGACCAGCTCGGTCCTGGGGCCCTAGTCACTTCCCCCCTAGTGTTGTTCTGGCATCCACAGAGTGTCCTTGCGCACTGCTGAAACTTTCCTTCCAAGCCCTGTGCCTTTTTCCTGCAAAAGGATGGGCATTTGTGGCTCCTTGAACTGCTTGTCAAATTGCCAACTCTGTGGTTGGAACCCCCACACCTTGAACCTGTGGACAGAAAGAGAACTTAAGTGGGGGGCTGGGAGTCCTTCTCTGCCCTACCTGGCTGTATGATTTCAGGTAGGTCCCCTTAACTTTTGGGGCCTCAGTTTCCTCTTCTGTAAAACAGGTGGGTGCTCTTCTGTGCCATGATTCCAGCAAATGTTTTGCTATAAAATCTCTAAAGTTCTTGCAGCATCTGGTGTTAAATAATTTTATAACCCTTGAGTTATTGCTGTAACCTTTGTGGGCAGGAAAAGTTTGAGAAACAGCAGCCAGCAGAGAGAACGGATGCTGAATTGGAAATCAGGAGCTCTGGTTCCAGCTCCACCTGTGACGTGTTGTGGGGCTTTGGGCAAATCACTGTCCCTCTCTGGGTTCCCTTTTCTTTCTTCACCAGCACCCAGTTTTTTTTCCTTTCTTGGTGAGTGGAAACTGAATCAGACTTCCCCATAACTCAAGAGCTACAGGGCGGTCCTCCCTCAGCTCCCTGCTTCCGCCTGCTGCATCTGGGGCCCCTGTTAAAGGGCCTGCAGGCACTGGGAGTGCCTACGGGTAAGGGGCTGGTGAAGCCAGAGGACTGGGTGAAGGGAGAAAGAAGCTGGGCCCAAGGGAAGGTGGCTTGTTTCCCAAGGTTGCTCTTAACTGGTCCTGGGTAGGGAGCTGAGCAGATGATGTGGGGGAGCAGTTAGGGTAACACCGCTCCTGTACCCCAGAACAGATGGACTGGGACCTAGCCTCTGCTGTTTCTCCTGGGCATAGAGCCTAGGGCCACCTCTGAGAAGACAGATGGATGAAGAGCTCCTGGGAGCAAGAGGGATTGAAGGGAGCCCAGGAGGAGATTTTGGGGCTCCTGCCTGCTGCACACCAGGCTTTGCCAAGAAAATGCCTGCAAGACCAGTTGGATGGCTCCTCCCACAAGGAGACGGGGCGCTGAGCAGGTCCTGGGGGAATACTGCCCTGAGGGAGGGGCACTTGCGCCTTGGTGTCACTCCCCATCCACCTCTGTCAGCAGCTGAGACACCTACTGTCAGCAGATCCCTCGGAGTAGGACGCAGGGACTGGAGGGGAACCAATAGCCTCGCTCATTATCTACCTGCTCCTTGGGTCCCCAAGGAGAACTCACCACAGATCAATCTAGGCTGAATGGAAGTAATTTCCTAATTAAGATAAGAGAAGCTTTGCTCCTTTGATGAGCTGCCTGGCAGGTTTGCACTCTGCCAGGCCAGATGTGTCTGGGCGGGAGTGACGCCCGAGACAGGAGCTCTTTTTGTAGAAAGCCCTGGTGCTCACATCCGGCATCCGGAGTTCAAGGGCTGCTGTATCCTCACTGGCCTTGCGAGGCCCTGGATCCGAATGCTACCCTTTCCCCTGCCTGGTGGTGGTGGGCTCGCCGCACAGTGCAGTGGTGGCAGCTAACTGCCCACCTCTCCGGGTCCAGTGCCCTGACCTGTAAAATGCAGATGGTCTTTGCACCTGAGTCTGTGCTGGGGTTAGCACAGGAAGCACTCAGAACAGTGCCTAGTACGTAGTGAGTACTCAGTAGCTCTATTTATGTTTAGTGGTATTGTCGTTACCATTCATCACTGAGCTGTTGTTTTCTTACTTGTGAATTACAGAAATCATGGGACATATGCTCCTGTTGCACTTCTGGCCCTCTCGTGGGTGGGTGAAGTCATGTGACTGGTTTTGGCCAATTAGATGGGAGCAGAGGCAATGTGTGTCCTTTCCGGCCCAGCACTGAATTGTCTGTGCCACACTTTCCAGAGTACCCTTTCTCTCTTCTCTTTGGCATAGTGGCCATTCTATCATCTGGGTCCCTGGGAGTGACAGTGATGAGATGTTCACTGCCCCCCCCACCACCAGAACCATGATGCATGTAGTATGAGCAAGAAAAAAAGCCACTGTCCTCTAAAGCCACTAGGTCTGGGGTGTTCGCTGCTGCAGTCTCATCTAGCCCCACCCCTCCCTGAGCAAAACAGTCAAAACCTTGTCAGGCTCAATTGCGAGCACTAAAGGATTCAGTCTGGTGTGAGATGGTCCATGGTAGTCATGTGTTTGATTTGGCTTCCTTCTCTATCCGAAGCCGCAAGTATTGCTTCACCATCGCATAGGGTTTCACAGGCCTTGACCCCTTACCTTTCTGGGAAGGCATAGCTGGTCATTCTGGGCAGGGCTGGCGCAACGCAGGGCCTGAACCCTTCCTCCAGGAGCGATGCGGCCACACACCTATTGATCTGCAGAGCTAGCTCTGGCTCCCCAACCACCGGAGGCTGCCGTCAGCCAGGGACTTTCTATCAATCATGGAAGCTGAAGTATTAGGCTGCCCATCCTAAAGTGTGCTTAACACTTGGGTGCATTAAGTAAAAAGGCTGGAACACATGGACAAGGCACTGAAGCTTTTGCCCGCCCTGCTGGATCTGCTGGGACCTCCCTTCCCGCCCAGGCTGCGGTGCCAGCAGATGGGCAGGCCACGTGAGGGGTAACCTCAGGACTCCCTGCCTGGCAGGGACTGTGTGGCGGTGCTGTTTGTCTGTCGGTCAGGACCTGAGCACAGCAGGTGGGAACCAGGCTATCCCAAGATGTGCTCTGTCAGGGTGTGGAGGTGTTGGGATTCTGCCTCGGGGGTTGAGCTCAGGGGTAGGCTGGCCTACCCTTTGTGGGGAACTGTCTGATGTAGGGGCATGTTGGTACTACCTGAAGAGGAACGCCATTTATTACCAATCAGTGTATGAAGCAACATCCTCACCCTGCCCTGGGCCAGCCGCCATGGCCGGCCCATCCCCTGCAGGAGACCTGGGGGTTGAGGTGAGGCAAGGAGGGGTGGGGCGCAGTGGCGAGCAGCAGACTAACCGCATGAAAGCAGGAGGTGCGTGTTATATAATTCCTGTAACAGCACTGCCGGTGTGAAATCTTCCACAATAAAAAGCTGGAAAACAAAGTCAAAACAAATACACAGCAAAAATGCAAACAATTCTAATCCATTCCATTTTAAATGAAAAACTGGGTACATATAACTTTTGAAAGTATGTATCTTTTTTTTTTTTTGGTAAATAAAGGGCCATTGAAAGGCAGAAACATCTAGAGAAAGGACCCTTTGTCCTATAATTCACTTGTATCTGGAATGATCTGTGGCCCTGATTCAGTTACAGTGGTCATACTAATTTTCCTTTCAATTAACAATTCGATTTGTCTGCTTAATAGGGTGCTTAGTTTGTTTTCCACTTGAAGTTTGGAAGGGTGCACGCCTGCACCCTGTGGGCTCCCTGAGATGCTCCCAGACACCAGAGTGGGGCTGGCATTGAGCCATAGCATCGCGATGTGTCTGCTCGGAGTCCCACTGGGAAGGCTGTGGCCACCTGCAGCCCTGCACGTGTGACATGTGACACTCACAACAGCTCTACGAAGTAGTGATTGGGGGGAAAAAAAAGTAGACCCAGGGAGACGAATTAACTTTGCCAAGGGCACACAGCAAGGGCTGAGCTGTCTTCAGGCCACCCCCTAACCCCTGGCCCGGAGGAACTCGGGCCTTTCCTCGGGGCTGCTGTGATGGCCTCTGGTGCCTTTTTCTCTCAGAATAGACGCTTTTGGGCTTTCAGTTGCTAGAGGTTGGAGAGGGTATGGAGAGTCTTTCTGGAGGTCTTACCAGTTGGCTACTTTGTTTCCTTACCCATTTAGTTAACTTCCAAGGATGGGGCGGGGTGTCGGGAGTGAACTGGGCACATGGTTATTTGGTGCATCTAACGACCTCCTGGGCTGGCTCATGAAACCCATTCCCTCCGTGTCTGGGCGGCATCTGTGGAGGTGGAGAGGCTGGAGGGACCTACCCAGCTGAGACCCCTTATCAAGGTGAGCAGCCCTGACCACAGAATCTGGTGAGTCCCTGTACTACTTGTAACCCTTGGTGGCAAGTGACAGAAGCTCCTCTCAAGCAGGCAAAAAGGACATCTAGGGGCAGACAGGCTCAGACTGAGCAAGGACCAGAGACCCCACGCTGCCTCGCCCTGCAGCTCCATCGTGGGCAGCTCAGCTGCCATCCGCTCCTGGCCTCTGTCCGGTCCTGTCTGCAGCCCTGGGAACAGCCCGCTCCATGCCCTGCAGTTCACCGAACATCATGGACAAGAGTCTCCTTGCCCTGTCTTGGGTGTCAGGCCCATCGTGGTGGCTGGGGGGGTGGCACAGGCTGACTGGCAAGCCGGGGTCTCATTCAGCCAACCCCTGGGGCCCTGCGATATGCCGGGCCAGATGCCCGACGTGGGATCCTGTGTCTGAACAGGACGGAGTGCAGGTTCCTGAGGACAGTCAGGGTGTTAGTTTGGGCAGCGGGGCGCTGTGCTGGCTCCCATGAGAGAGCCGCTGCACACGCCCACCGTCACAGCCATCTCTACAGCACCAGCCACCACCCCAGCCTTCGTCCTGAGTCGGCATGCAGCCGGGCAAGCACGTGAGTTAGATGCCCTCCACTCGGAGGTGCCCGGGCTGATGGTCGTCTCCAGTGGGAACCTGCTTGGGTGTGTCGCTGGCTCTGGGAAGTTTGCGTCAGCCTGCAGGCATCTAGATACTGAGAAAGACACCAGTGAGCTCCAGGGCCCCGGGCTGCCTGTGCAATGTTGGCCTTGGAAAGGTCGACACATCCTCAACCGCAGGGCACATACGGCTGTCCTATACAGGTGGGCTCTGCTTTCTGGTGCTTTCTCAGTCTTAGTCTTGATTTGTCCCACTCTTTCTCTATCCAGAAGGAGTCCCCACCTAGATCCCTCACAGGGAAGCCCCATCAACAACACCCCAGAGGGAGCTGGGGTCCAGTTCAACCCCACAGTCTCAGTGCCAGCTGCTTCAAGTATGGACCTGGGACTGCCCCCACCACCACCAAGGGGGACTGAGAGGGAGGGAGTGTGCCACACAAGGCCAGAAACCCAGGAGACCTCTGCCTGATGGGTTAAGAGTATATGTCCATCCACATGTGACCATGCAGGAAAGGCAAAGCCTGTCCACTCTGGTCAGCCAGGGGCCAGGCCCTGTGGGCGTCCATGGAGCCCACTCCCCGAGGAGCAGGCACTGATGACACCCTGGTTACATGCCTGTGGTTAATAGGGCAGAGTGCTGGCATTCCATCCCAGGGCTGCCTGTAAATGGAATCTAGGAGGCGTTCGGCACCACAGATGGTGTCCAAACCCAAGCATTCAGGGCTGCATTCAGTTCCAGCTCAGAAATGGCTTTCCTCCCTGGCTGGGCCCAGGGTCAGCTGCGGGGCAGGTGCAGTGAGGTGCCCAGGGACCCAGAGCAGGCGGGGCTCGGTAATGCAGGTGCTCAAGAGTGGAACTGAGGCAGCGCCTCAGCGTCAGAGCCCTGACTGGGACTCCTCCCAAGTTGCCTCCCAGCAGGGTGCACAGGCCTGAGGCCCCCCTCAAGAACAGCCCAGGCACAGTGGGGACAGGGTGCATGAGTCACCCAGTGATGGCCACATTTTGGAAAGTGATGATTACGCCAGGATAAGGATTTGGCAATTGCAGCAAGATCTGGGGAAACGCATTGCAGGGTCCGGAATTCACATGGGGCAATTCTGCTCTGTGTGGGGCGCATCCTGCGGGCTAGGCCTGTACAGCCTCTTGTCTCCATGGCAGTGGTCCCAGGGCGAGGCTCAAAGGTTGTGCTCTGTAAATAATGGCCAACGAGCGAGCAACACTCAGAAGCCTGAGCAGGACAGGGACTTCACTTTATAGAAGGGAAGACTGAGGTGCAGAGGAAAGGAGAGGTGTCCCAGGGCCGGTGGTGGGGTGGGGACCTCAGTGTCCTGCCCTCACCCTCATGCTGGTTGCACGCATCACCTCACACTGAGGGCCAACCTCTTAACCCCAGAGCGCCACGGCCCATGGTCCTGGAGTTTGGGAGCCAGAATGGCAAGGCCTTGGTCCAACCCCTGTGCCTTCCCTGCCCAGGCCCAGCAGCAGGGCCTTGCCCAGGCAGCTCTGATCTCATCATCTTGTGGCTTCTCTGGTTCTTGGACAGAGTGAGAGAAAACACACACCTGGACACTCATTTCCAATTTCACTGGAGCGTGAAATAGCTTCTTTCCTTTACCAGATGATTGCTTAAGTAGAAAATTGACTTGGAGTGGAGAGAGGGAGCTGTAGACTTTTGAAAATGAAAAATGAAAATGTGGACCCAAGATGGCGGCAGAGTAGGTGGGTGTTACACTCACCCCCTCCCAGGACCGAACTGGAACTAGAACTAAAATACAGGGCGAGCGACCTGAATAACCAACTGAAGACTAGCTGAAGAGAAGTCTCATCACCAAGGACTGTACAGCAGGAGCCACACTGAGACTGGCAGGAAGGGCGGAGACGTGGAAAGAGCTGGGCCACTCCTATAGCAATCAGACAAGGCCTCCAAAGTAGAAAAAAGGAAGAAATAAAACTATCATTATTTGCAGATGACATGATTCTACATATGGACAACCCTAAAGATTCCCCCCCACAAACTACTAGAACTGATAGATGACTTCAGTAAAGAAGCAGGAGGCAGAATAAATATCCAGAAATCAGTTGCATTTTTATACACCAATAATGAACTATCAGAAAGGGAAATGAAGAAAACAATCCCAGTTACAGTTGCATCAAAAAAATAAAATAAAATACTGAGGAATAAATTTAACCAAGGATGTAAATGACCTGTATTCAGAAAAGTATAAGACACTGAAGAAGGAAAATGAAGAAGACACAAATAAGTGGAAGCACATACCATGTTCATGGATAGGAAAAAAAATTAATATTATTAAAATGTTCATAATGCCCAAAGCAATCTGTAGATTCAACACAATTTCTATCAAGGTACCAATGGCATATTTCCCAGAACTAGAACAAATATTCTAAAAATTTATATGGAACCAGAAAAGACCCTAAATAGCCACAGCAATCTTGAGAAAGAAAAATAAAGTTGCAGGAATCACACTACCTGATATCAGACTATACTGCAAGGCTATAGTAATCAAAAGCGTGATACTGGCATAAAAACAGACATATAGATCAATGGAATAGAATAGAGAGCCCAGAAATAAACCCACACCTATGTGGTAATTAATATTTGACAAAGGAGGCAAGAACATACAATGGGAAAAAGACACCCTATTCAATAAATGGTGCTGGGAAAACTGAACAGATACATACAGAAAAAATTGAACTAGACCACTTTCTTACACCACACACAAGAATAAACTCAAAATGGATTAAAGGCTTAAATGTTAGACTCAAGTATAAAATTCCTAGAGGAAAATATAGGTAGGAAAATCTCAGACATTTTTCATAGCAATATTTTTTTCTGATATATCTCCTTGGGCAAGGAAAACAAAATAAAAAAATCAACAAATGGGACTGTATCAAACTAAACAGTTTTTGCACAGCAAAGGAAACCATCAACAAAATGAAAAGAGCCCACTGAAGGGTAGAACATATTTGCCAATGATACATCTGATAACGAGTTAATATCCAAAATTTATGAAGAACTTACAGTACTCAACACCAAAGAAAGAGAATCCAATTTAAGAATGGGCAAAGGACTTGAATAGATACTTCTCCAAAGAGGACAGACATACAGCCAATAGAGCTAGCCAATAGACATATGAAAAGATGCTCAATGTCACTGATCATCAGAGAAATGCAAATTAAAACCACAATGAGGTATGACCTCACACCTGTCGGAATGGGTACCATCAATAAATCAACAAGCAAGAAGTGTTGGTGAGGATGTGGAGGAAGGGAAACCCTTGTGCGCTGTTCCTGGGAATGCAGACTGATGCAGTCACTGGGGAAAGCAGTATGGAGACACCTCAAAAATTGGGACTATCTTATGACCCAGGTCTTCCATTTCTGGGAACATATTGAAGAAACCCAAACACTAATTCCAAAGAATATATGCACCCCTATCCTATATTCACTGCAGCATTATTTACAATAGCCAAGATTTGGAAGAGCAAGTGCCCATCAAGTAAAGCAAGTAGATTAGGGGATGAAAAAGCTGTGGTACATTTACACAATGGAATACCACTCAGCTATAGAAAAGAAGGAAGTCTTAGCTTTTATGACAGCATGGGTGGACCTGGAGAGTATTATGCTAAGTGAAATAAGCCAAAGACAAGTACTATGATTTCACTTATATGTAGAACCTAATGAACAAAATAAACTAACAAAATAGAAACAGACTCACAGGTACAGAGAACAGACCCCCAGCAGTCAGAGGGGAGGGGGGATGGGAAGTGGGTAGAAAAGGTGAAGGGATTAGCCAAAACCCCCCACAAGAGTCAGACAACAGTATGGCAATTGTGAGAGGGGCCATGGGGTGGGTGGAGGGGGAAGAAGGTAAAGGGGGGTAAACAGTGATGGAAGGGGACTTAAATTGGGGTGGTGAACACACAAGATAATTAGCCAGTGTCACCCAATTCAGTAAAACTAAAAAAAAGGAAAAGTGGGTTTTTTGTTTGTTTGTTTGCCTCATTACTAGCAGGAAGACATCACAAGCTTGGGGGTCAGGCCGCTGAATTCAGTTTGCTTTTTGGCTACTTTTCCTTGAAACGTGTGATTCTGCCTGCCTGGCTGAGCCTCGTTCCCACGGCGCTGCAGTGGCGTCTTCTGTCATCCCGTCGGCTGGACTTTTCATTAAAGTGCTTTGGAGTCCCCCAGATTCAAATGGGTGACGAGGTGGCATCTGTTCACAGGGACCAGCACTTGGAGCCTCGTCCCGGCTGAGCAGAGGATGACAGGGGAGGCGGGGGAAGTGCTCGAAGTGGCCCAGGAGCCGGGGGTCCTCTGTCAATGGCCAGTTTTTTCTGCCCCTTTGGTTGAGGCAAATCTGCACTGCTCAGCATGTGCCGCTGTCATCTGGGTCTTTGCCTCGGCTTCCTGGGGGGACCTCCGAATGAGCCAGTGTGAGCCAGTGGTCAGCTGGCCGCACCCCCACACCCTCACTCATCCCAGTTGGGTCAAAAGGTCTCTGAGCCCCCTGGATGTTGAGAGCGTTTCTACACTGAGCACTTGGGCTGTGACAGCACCTCTCAAGGATCTTTCTGAGGAAAGGGCCTGAGGGGGCCTGGCCAGCGCTGCTTGGAGCCCTGCTCATGGCAGGGCCCGCTGGGAGCCCCAGGGGTGTAAGGATGTGCTTGGGGGTGCGCCTGTCCTGGAAAACGTTTCAAGTCCCCCTGCAGGAATTGGTCTCCTGGGGCCATGGAGGGCAGAGACTGGGCCTGGCACTGGACAGCCCACACGGAATCCTGCTCCAGCCCCTCAGGCAGCCGCTTTGCCTCTCTGAGCCTTTTTTCCCTGTGTTGGAATGGGGCCACAAGAGCAGCATCCCCACAGTCTGGAAGGCCATCAAGTGCACATACTACTTAGCGTAGCCCTGACGTTGGCTTAACCAGGCCAGGGACCCCATTTGCACATTCTCCTAACCATGGAAGGCAGCACAGCTTGAACTCACCCCAGGGTGGCTCGTATCCAGGCCAAAGGTGTTTGGTTCCAGAGCTGATGCAAACTTGGGAGAACCAGGCAGGGGTGAAGGCCAACCTCTGCTGCCTGTGTGGTCCTCAGCGTGTGATCGGTTGATGTGAGGGTCCGAGCTGAGCAGAGAGGTGTGGGAGAGGGCCAGGGAGCAGGGGAGCCAGGGCCTGTGAAGTCACTGTGTCAGGAGCGGCCTCTCTTACTTGTGGCCCTGTCCCCTGCAGGTTGGCTCAGCATGTCGGTCAGCGTCCACGAGACCCGCAAATCGCGGAGCAGCACAGGGTCCATGAATATCACGCTCTTCCACAAGGCCTCGCACCCCGACTGTGTGCTCGCCCACCTCAACACGCTGCGCAAGCACTGCATGTTCACCGACGTCACGCTCTGGGCCGGCGACCGTGCCTTCCCCTGCCACCGCGCCGTGCTGGCTGCCTCCAGCCGCTACTTCGAGGCCATGTTCAGCCACGGCCTGCGTGAGAGCCGGGACGACACGGTCAACTTCCAGGACAACCTGCACCCCGAGGTGCTGGAGCTGCTGCTGGACTTTGCCTACTCGTCCCGCGTCGCCATCAACGAGGAGAACGCCGAGTCCCTGCTGGAGGCCGGTGACATGCTGCAGTTCCATGACGTGCGGGACGCGGCCGCCGAGTTCCTGGAGAGGAACCTCTTCCCCTCCAACTGCCTGGGCATGATGCTGCTGTCAGATGCCCACCAGTGCCGCCGGCTATACGAGTTTTCCTGGCGCATGTGTCTGGTGCACTTCGAGACGGTGCGGCAGAGCGAGGACTTCAACAGCCTGTCCAAGGACATGCTGCTGGACCTCATCTCCAGCGACGAGCTGGAGACGGAGGATGAGCGGGTGGTTTTCGAGGCCATCCTCCAGTGGGTGAAGCACGACCTTGAGGGGCGGAAGGCCCACCTGCCCGAGCTCCTCCGGAGTGTGCGGCTGGCCCTGCTGCCGTCCGACTGCCTGAAGGAGGCCGTGTCCAGCGAGGCCCTGCTCACAGCGGACGCGCACACCAGGCTCATCATAGACGAGGCGCTCCACTGCAAGACCAAGATCCTGCAGAACGACGGGGTGGTCACCAGCCCCTGCGCCCGGCCACGCAAGGCAGGCCACACGCTCCTCATCCTGGGTGGCCAGACCTTCATGTGTGACAAGATCTACCAGGTGGACCACAAGGCCAAGGAGATCATCCCGAAGGCAGACCTGCCCAGCCCCCGGAAGGAGTTCAGTGCCTCCGCAATCGGCTGCAAGGTCTACGTGACTGGGGGCAGGGGCTCCGAAAATGGGGTCTCCAAAGACGTGTGGGTGTATGACACAGTCCACGAGGAGTGGTCCAAGGCAGCCCCCATGCTGATCGCCCGCTTCGGCCATGGCTCAGCCGAGCTGGAGAACTGTCTCTACGTGGTAGGGGGACACACGTCCCTGGCAGGTGTCTTCCCGGCCTCCCCTTCTGTCTCCCTGAAGCAGGTGGAGAAGTACGACCCTGGGGCTAACAAGTGGACGATGGTGGCCCCATTGAGGGATGGCGTCAGCAACGCAGCCGTGGTGAGCGCCAAGCTGAAGCTGTTCGTTTTTGGAGGGACCAGCATCCACCGGGACATGGTGTCCAAGGTCCAGTGCTACGACCCCTTGGAGAACCGGTGGACGATCAAGGCTGAATGTCCCCAGCCTTGGCGGTACACGGGCGCCGCCGTGCTGGGCAGCCAGATCTTCATTATGGGAGGTGACACGGAATTCACAGCTGCCTCTGCCTACCGCTTCGACTGTGAGACCAACCAGTGGACACGGATTGGGGACATGACCGCCAAGCGCATGTCCTGCCACGCCCTGGCCTCAGGCAACAAGCTGTATGTGGTGGGGGGCTACTTTGGGACCCAGAGGTGTAAGACCCTGGACTGCTATGACCCCACTGCGGACACATGGAGCTGCATCACCACCGTGCCCTACTCGCTCATCCCCACAGCCTTTGTCAGCACCTGGAAGCACCTGCCTGCGTGAGGAGACCCTGCAGAGCCAGGTGAGCCGCGAGCACCCCGGGCCTGTTCCCACTCTGGGTAAAGGTCACTGTCTTCCAGGGACGGCCGGGTCGGGCAGCAGGGACTGGGGGGCTCTGGGACCCTCTTTCAGAGCCAAAGCCTTGCTCTGCCCCTTCCTTGCAGTTGACCTTGAGCAAAGCAGATAACCCTCTGCCAAATGGGGATACAACCAGACACGGCCACACATCAGAACCACTGGGGGTCCTCTGACCATTCCATGAGGAGTTCAGGCCAACCTGCAAAGTCTGAGGCATAGGCACAGTCTCCGTGTGAGAGTGTCCTCGCTTCTGACACCAACTGCAGGTTGCTCCCCAGAACCACCACAGACTCACATATCACTGCAGGGCCTCCCAGAATGCACTGGGACCGCATGTTCGTGGTCAGGGTTCATCACAGGGAAATGGCACAGATTAAGGGAAGCCACAGCCAGAGATGCGTGGTCAAAACGAAAAGCGTCCGCATAAGCAGCACATCCTCTCCCTGTGGGGTCGGGACAGTGCTCCTCTCCTGGCATCAGTGAGTGACACAGTGCGGCCAACCAGAGACGCTCACTGAAGCCTTCCTATCCAGAATGGTCACCAGGCCCCAGCACTCGGGCCAGATCACCTGACGGCCCACGTGGTTACTCTGTCTCCAGGTCAACCTGGACAGGGTGACCCAGAGCCCCCACCCTAGGTCACAAGATGTCCCCACCCCCAGCCTGAGCCAACCCACTCCTATCTGGTGGGACACAGAGCACCTCCCAGAAGCCAGGGCAAAGGCCAGACCTCTGTTTGGACAAGGCCGAATTCTCTACCACACAAGTGGCCACACCCAGGCTGCAGGTCCACGTGAGTCCAGGGTGCAGCTGCTAGCAGACCCCACCCCCAGCTCCTGTGCTGGTGCTGTGGGGCTGGGTGACACTGGTGGCAGGGGGTGGTGCCTGGCCTTGGGGAGCAGGCACCCGGGACTGCATTGCCTCTTACCTGCTGGGCGAATGGAGATGCAGGTTGCCTGGAGAACTCGGCCTGCCCGTGCGGAGGGCTCGCTTTTCTTTTCCTTTCGGAGTCACCGTGAGACCTTCCTTGGGCATCTGTCAACGTAGGCAGGCAGGATTCCCATTCTCTCTGTTGCCCTGCAGGCTCTGCATGTTTCTCCCCGTCCCCGGCTGCAGCCCTCCCTGTCGCAGAGTGGCCCTGTCCGCCACAGCCAGAAGCTCAGCCGGCGCCAGGCCAGCCCTCCAAGTGTCCAAGTGGCTGGCAGCACTGGTCTTGGGGGGTGTCCTGAGCTCAGACAAAGGAAGTCATCTCCAGCATGGTGTGCCTGCCTAAGGCCTTTTCCACTTTGCAGTGGTCTGAGGGAAGGGGATCTTCCATGGGGCATGTGGTGATGCCAGGGCTCCCTCAGCCTCCAGGAGGACACATGTGCAGAGCTTTGAGGTCGAGGGTTTCAGCAAGTCCTGGACGGGGCCTGGAGGGCCAGGCCGGGAACAGCCCGGGGGAGGGGTGGGCAGCACCGACAGCACAGCTTGGTTGGACTCGGGGCTTCCCTGTGGGCGTCGTAATGTCACCCACAGAGGACGTCCCAGGCCTCGGAGAAGCAGGGTCCTGCAGGACTGAGAGCAGACATTACCAAGGAGAAAACCGAGGCCACACTTTATAAGGGGCAGAACCTGTAGGGTGACCTCAGTGGCATCCATGCAGCCTCACTAGCAGATGACACCTAGACCATTGGGTTACAGAGGAAATCTGTGGGCTCCTCCAGGGAGGTGGGCCTGCCCTCAGTGACTTTGCCACCTCCCACCAGGCCAGCTGTGCCCCAGGTGCAGACACAGGTGTTCTGCCAGTCACACAGCAGGACCCAGGGCCTTGAGAGACACAAGCTGCTAGACAAGGTGCTGCCCTGGGGGGGCCGCCCCATCACCTCCCCTCCACAAGCAGCAGCAATGACCCCATGTCCTGATGGGACCAGGCTGGTCTGCAGGTTGTGGCCCTCCCCTTCAAGACAAGCAGCAGGTAGGAGCTGGGGACCCAGAGGGACTCCAGGGTGCCCACTGTAGATCCCACGGTGCTGGACGCATCTCAGGGTAGAGACCGGCAATGAGGTCGTCACCCCCGACCCCAACCAGCAGCCCCCGCTGGCCTCTGGCATCCTGGCCTTCCTGCTGGAGACTGGACTGGGCCCCTCTGCCCTGAGCTCACGAAGTGACCGCGGATCCAAGAGAACTGCCAGGCCTTTGTTCATTGTTTTCACCTTCCAAGTTGCCAGGACCCTCATCAGCCTCTCCCTAGCACCCGGGGTTCTGGAGAGATCTGCTCCTCCTAGCAGCCACCCTCACACCTAGGGTCACAGTTGCTGGCTCATCGCTCGCTCACCCCGGTGTGCCCTTCGCTGGAGGTTGGGGGGACCCTTGTGCCTCAGCCAAGACCTGTGGCTCCTGCCTGCCCTCCATGCAGTGCTGCGGGGTTCGGGGCCAGGCTCCAAAGTGAGGCCACGTCATGAGCCAGCTGTCTTCGTGATTCGGCCCCGCCCCTCCCAGGACCTCCATGAGGGCACTAGTCCTTCGACTTCTCTTTCGGACTCAGACCTCTGTCGGGTTCACCCACTGATGAACACCAGCTACCACTTGGGAACGTTCTGGAAGCAGAAGGCGCATCTCTCATCTTCAGACCACACACACCCTCTGGGTCAGGGCCTGCCTGTGCTGTTGTGCCCCCTCTCAACCACCCTGCTGCCATGGGCTCTGGGCCCAGGAGATGGCTCTGCTGGAAAACTCCAGGAAGCCCCTGCTGGTGGGGCCTGAGGCGGGGAAGCAGCTCCCGCTGGTCTGCAGGAGCCCCTGACCCTGTTGGGCTGCTGAGCTGAGCTAAGCACACTTCTCACAGCACAAAGTAGCTCATGGTGCTTTCCTCAAATGTTGATACCTTTTCCCGTTTCTAACTTAATAAATGAATTGAGAACATTCTTGCTTTCTGTGGGCTCTGGAGCCTTTCTTGGGGGACATAGTCATGGCCTGAGTTATCTTTACCCCACCATCCAGGGCTCAGGGTCTGCCCTTCCTGTGCATTTGGGGAGACCCATTCCTTTTATCAGATTTCAGCAGCAGAAGCCTTTGAATTGATTCTCCTGTAGGATCCTGTGTTTCCCATTCTCCTGAGAGTCATTCTTTCCTGGAAAACCCATGTCATTAGCTCTCAGTTGAAAACTAATTCCATTCACCTCTGAGTGCCTGTTTGTGCACTGGGAGCTCCCAGGTGATACTCATTTGTGCAAAAACAAGCGTGTTAAGGCGGGTGTAGTGACTTCAGTAGCTGGCACCAGTCACTGCAGCACGACCCCCAGAATGCTTGTCCACCTGCTCCCCTTCCGTGAACTCAAGCACGCACACACGGGGAAGACCGGTGCACCATCCCTAACTGGCGGAGTCTGAGCTGTGCCCTAGGGCCAGGTCAGGCCTCTGCAGACGAGTGCTGTCCCACCAGGTGCACAGTGCAGGGAGGAGGGGACGCGCTGGGAGTCGGGCCGCCTGGGCCCAGTTGCCAGCTCTCCTTGTACACGTGGGACTTTTCTCCTTGGGTACACTAAGTACCTAAGTACTTCCTTCAGCAATGTCCATCTCCTTTGTCCCATCATCGTGTGGCTTTCCAACTTAGGAATCTGTGTTAGAACTAAGTTAACTGGAAGGAGAAAGCATTCGAGACTTGTGGGGACAAAGGAAACCCCATTAGAAATACGTTTCCCTCTTAGCCCTGGCCGCTGGGAAACTCCGAGCCGACTGAGTTTCAGCACCCAGTACCGAGGGTGCGATTTCCTCGGGGCATGTGTGCTTCCTCCTGCTCCCTGGCCTGGATGTTTGTGTCATGGTTACTGCAGTCGGAGGACCTCAGCTCCTACTTGGAAAGTGCAGTCTGACTTAAGAAACATGCCTTGGCTTCCTGATTGTTAGAGTTTTTGAGAGGCTGACTGCACCCAGTGGTCTCCCAGTGTTTGTCCACAGCCCCCTCTCGGAGTGGGACTCCCCTGGCACACTCCCAAGCGCCTCACCACAGCAGGACTCCTGTGGAGGCCAGGGATGTTTCAGGCGGCCAGTGTCCCCTCCTTCGGACACACAGACAAGGCTGGGTAGAACGAGGTTGTCCAGGCAACTACCCAGCTCCAACTCTGTAGCTAGGGGTGGGGTGGGAAGTTCAGGGACCCTCCAAGGGAAGGGGCAACTAGGGAGGGAGAACAAAGCAGGCCTGGCTTTCAGCTGGTCTGTTCCCAGGAACTACTTTGTCACTCCTCTCCCCCAGTCAGCTCTCCCACGGAGGCCTTCCTGGGGCCCTCTCCCCTCTCTGCCCCTCCAGATACAGTTTCCCAGGAACAAGGAAAGTTCCACAAAGGCGCCAGGAGGGAGGAGCAGCCCCAACTTCAGTGGGGACTATTTCTAGCTGTGCAGAGCAACAATTAGCATATGAAAGGAGGCCAGAGCGGCCTGGGGATGGGCCAGGCTGTGACGTGGACACCGCAGGCAGCTGCAGCTGTGGGGGTGGGGAGGCCACTGGGGCCTTGCAACCCACATTCCCTGAATCTGGGGTGCACACAACCCCTCCCAAGGGAGCCCAACTCCCTTTCCCTCTGCGCCCCCTTCAGGACATCCACAGAGTGGCAGAGCCCCTCACCATCCTGTAGGTGACCAGGAGGCCCCTGAACAAATGAAGGCAATTGCCTAAGCATCCTGCTCACTGACAAGCCATCCAAGGACCAGAGGCTGCTTGGAGATGAGGGAGGGGACTGGCCCTCCAGCGACGCCCAACCGTTTGAGGCTCTACAGCCTGGCTGACCCCGGCTCTGCTTGTTACTTGCTTCTGAGAAAAAACAAAACCTGTGCACATCTTCTTCTCCTTCCAGGGCAGGCTCTTTTCTGGCCTCGCTAGCACCTCCTGTATTTCTGACTCAGATTTCTGTCCTGTGGCATTAGCTTGCACACTTCCTGTCCGGACAGAGCCTCTGCTGCCACACCCGGTCTAAGGCAGTTTGTAGAGCACGACGCTCCCTTGGGCATGGGGATCCGCAAGCAGAAAAATACCGCTTTTATATAAGGCACTCAGTGACCAGGTCTGCGCTGTGGCAGAGGCTCTGGGCACAGCACCTCCCCTCGGGAGCAGGAGGGGCCCAACAGTCCTGGGGGACGGCTGTCTGGTATTCCTGGAGCCCTGAGCGCTTTGTGCGTGTGCTGTTCTGGAAAGAAAGATGGAACCTCCTCGCTCTTCTTCCCTCCGGGGCAGAGCTTGACGCTGGCTCAGACCCAAGGACCGTGGGAGGCCTTGGGAACCGCTCTCCTGGCTCTGCTGAAGTGTCTCCATGGGATGGGCGTTCAGGAGGGTAGGGGACTGCTGCAGCTGTAGTGACAGCCAAGGACAGTGAGTGCATGAGAAGGCACCAGTGCGTTGTCACTGGCTTGTGGGGAGGCAGCTACTGCCAAGGCCAGAGAAGCCTCTGAAGGAATCGGTGGACTTCCAAGTTCACTGAGAAAGGGAAGGCACTTGGCACTAGGGCAGGACTTTCTTTTCCATTGTTGGGTGACGAGCTTGCAATTGGCACTGCCAAGATCCCAGGCCCCTTTGCTTGACACCACATGGCACAATCCCCAGGGTCCAGGGAACGGAGGGGCCTGTTAAAGGGCCAGGCACAGCTCCTCCGGTGTGTTTCGGCAACTTCTCAGTGGAGCCCCCAGCATCCTGTGATCACATACAGTCGATCCCTGCGGAGCTCGCTCCAGGCAAATACGATTTTTCTTCCTGAATTAGGTTTTGGCAGTTGCCCTGTTTGGGGGGTGGGATGGGGTGATGAAAGTTGGCAAAAAAGGCCATATAATATAACATCAACGTTTTCACATCATAGAATCTACAGCAAAGGACAGTTTTACTTCATTAACTGGAAAGAGTTCTAACACTTGGCCCCCCGGGGGGGTTTGGGGTCCTGGCCATAGGGAAGAGTGGGAGTCCCCCCACGGAGACACTCAGTGCTTCAGGATCTCCTCCTGCTTCCTGTCCCCAAACAAAGAAACAGGGTTCACTGGGGAAAAGGCTCTTGGAGTTACAGGTAGGGAAGGGGCTACCCTTTTACCAGGAACACAGAGTATCTTGAGACTCCCCCCAGGAAGCCCAGACAGACAGTCACACATCAGCCACCGCGAGGACTTAAGAGAACATTTATTTTCTCGGAAGGGTTGAGGGGGACTTTACAAAAGAATCTGAAGCCAGTAACTAAACAGGAAGATAAATAAAATACAAAGCCAGGATGTTGTGGTGAAATTCCAGAAAACACTGAAAAAAAATCTTTACAGTTTAAAACTGCTTTACTTTATACATAATTACAAATTAATGTACAGCATCTTGGTTTTAACCACTTATTTAATAGGATTTAGCACAGGAATGCTCACCTAGCATCTAACACAGTGAGCGGAAGCAGAGGTATGAGGTGTGTGCAATCACCCTCCCGTGCATCCTGGTGTCTCCCTGTGCCCCTGATGGGGTGATGGGGTACATGACACACAGGAAACCACAGGCTGAACCGTGACCACAGGGCGGGTCCCTGTCGGAGCACTCTCGCTGCCCTCCTTCCAGGCGGCTGCAGACACAGAGGCATTCAAGCGGGGTGAAGACCTGGGGTGCACAGAGGCCGGAGGTGCGGACCCCCCGGCTCCCAGTGAGGAGGCCCGGGCACAGGCCAGCTCAGACTGGGCGTCTGCAGCAGGTCCGCGAGGTTGGTAGCGGGAGAGACTTGAACCACTTGGGTTTGCCCATCTTTACACCTTAGCGAGATGGAGAAATAATTCAAGGCCTGTCATCTTTCTGACAAATTAAATGGGGTGAGGAGGCCACGGAAAGAAGCCTTTGTTTTGTTTTTTCCTTTTATGGCAGCATTAAAATACTTTTCATTTTAAAACCTGGCCAGCAGGCAGTAGATTCTAAACTCTGGTTCACTAGGAATGTTATGCTACGTTGAAGGAAAAAGGAGGAACCAAACCAAAACAGACTGTTCGCCCCCATCCTTGTCTCTGCGGGCTGGCCAGAACAGCGACAGTGCTAGGCTGGGACCCGGCCCGTCGGGGCCTCGGTCGTGTGTGTCAACTGGCCCTGCTAAGGGCAGGCAGGCGGGCACACCTCTCAACCTCCGCCAACCTCCGTGCTCCACAGGTGCGTTTCTGGCTCCACACTGCAAGGGCGTCCAAGCAAAGGGGTGGTGAGGGGGAGGGGCAGGGGTACGGGTGGGGTGTTGATGCCCTTTAGCCGTGTCCCCTCCAAGCCATCCTCTTCATGGCCACTGGAGTCCACCTCTCTAAAACCCTTCCAAGGGCTTGGCTGTCCTCTGGGCACACCTGGCCACCCATCAACAACAAAGCAAACTCCCGCTCCAATGTCCTTTCCAAAATCCTTGGGGAGAAAGAAACAGCTACAGATAAAGAACCTTGGAAACAAAAGGATGAAACAGAAACCACTTCCGTGAACCGAGACTTCTGGATCAGGTTCTGGCCTCTAAGATTAGGGCTGTAACTTTCAGTTCAGGCACAGCCTATTTTATCAAACCCCCTGCACACTATCTCCCCTCCACCCCAAGAAGGGTGTGACACACCCCAAGGCTCTTACACTTCTGTGCTCACTGCTGCTCACACCAGGGGGAGGTAACAAAGGGAGCAGACTAGCGAAGGGATGGCCTTCAGTGGCATTACCCTGAGACTTAAGAGGAAAAAAGGTAAGATTCGTACCTTTTCAAAAACAATCTTGATACAGATTTCTTGCCCACAGATAGCTCTTGTGAGGGTAGAGGAAGGCATGTTGGCAAAGGCTGATCTATGGCGATTTGCATGTTTTTAACCCTCTCCATGTTCAAAGAAGACACCAGTCGATGTAGTTGTCACAACAACGAAGCCAACTGCTGACAGCTTGTCACGTGCACGTGCCACCCTTTAGGATGACAACTGCTGAGATGATATAACAGAGAAGATACACCCTCCTTCCAGACAATTTACTAGATTCTGAAAATCTGGGGACTCCATCCTCCCAAAATTTAAACTCCATCTGGGGCATCTGGTTTCTTGAGCTTGATGGAGAAGCACAGCTTTCTCACATGGGACACCCACAGGGAACCGAATCTGAGTCACCCAAGACAACAACCACTTGTCACAGGGAAGAAACCCAGACGGCTCAGTCTCGCTGGCCAGAGCAGTTCTCAGGGTCAGAAGCACGAGCGCAGCAGCCGAAGCCCCGAGCTCCATTTCCGAGGGGAGACAGGACGGAGGCAGAGAGCATGAGTCTACGGGGCTGACAGGGAAATCATGCTGCGCGGCCTGGTCCAGCGCTCAGAGCCCACAGCGCCTCTGTGAAGGGCACGCGTGATAGCCCATCCCTTTGGCACGAAGCCCTTCCTGTTTGCAGCCCAGAGCACAGGTGGCTCGGCCCACACTGACTCAGAGGAAGGTTTTCCAGTGTCCTTTCTGGAAAAGTGCTTCTCTCTGTGCGACATGAAGCCACAGGGCTACCTCCAGCAAGTGACACAGACAGACAACTGAGCTCCACGCAGCTCCCAGGAAACCCAGGACAGCCATGGCTACAACCTGAAGCCAGTGGGGGACCGGCAGAAGGAAGCAACGTAGCTTTTGCTGTTTAGGGTCTTTGGGTGGAGTGGGGAGTGGGGGTTACATCATGATTTCAAGAGAAAACTCAGTTAGTTGGTTTCTTCTAAAGTCTATGACTGAAAGGTGAGAAATCTCAAAGACAAAAACAGGCAAATGTCCCTCATAGGTGGCAAGTTTCTCAAGCAGGAAGACATCCCTTGATCAAAGAATGAGGTGGGGCGGGAGGAAGGAAGGAAAGGGACCCCTCCCCCAGTTGTAATTTCTTCTGGGCCTTTCAAGGCACTTTGACAGACACCGAGGAGTAAGCAGCCGGCCGCTGTCCATTCTCCATAGTGATCGGAGAGTTGAAACCGTTGGGATCGTATGTTCACCTTTATCACACACACAGACACACACACAGACACACACAATAAATAAAACACATCTACGCTAACGAGTTTAAACCAGACCTCTTTCAAATAAACTGAAAGATAAATATCTCCATCTGCAAGGCCAGCTTGCAATTCATCAACAAGCACCAAGTTACAGGTTTTTTTGTTTTTAAAAAGTATGGTCAAAGACACAGCTCCTAGGAGGTGAAAGCAGGAATCAAAGGCCACATTTAAAGCAGAGACTTTCCCAGTCTTGCCTCCTGGGAGCTACCAGCGGGGCAGGTGTGTGGGGCCTCGCAGGGAAATGTCACCCATGAACCGTCCTGCACCTGCCAGCTGGTGACAAGCTGAAAACAGACACAGATCCAAATGCAGAAGGAAAAGGAGGAGAAGGAGAAAGAACACAAAACGCATCATCAAGGGTCCGAGTACAAGAACCAACAGACCTTTAGATTTAAAAAAATATTTTTAAGAAATTTTGCCAAGGCCCCCTGACACAGAATGAGGACCTTCGCAAGCCACACCTGGACCGGCTCTTGTCTCTGCACCGGTGGAAACCGCTGTGTAGGTGCTAACACCTCTGATCCTCCCGGGCCAGCTGTCCTAGGACAGGGTGGGGACAAGCTCCCTGCAGGGGGAGCACGCGGTCCCTACTGGTGGAACGTCAAGGGGCCGCTGTCCCCCACAGGGAGGGTCGGGCAGGAACAGCTAGCTGCTCTTGGGGAGTCCCCACGAGGTCTCGGGAATACTGCCAGGGGGCCGTGGCCACTTCTGAATGGTCAGTGACAACCAAAAAGTGTCACACTGCAAGGGTAACGGTGAGGAGGCCTCTCTACCTCATCTGTGCTGGGGAAACGTGGCAAACATCTTAGAAAGCCAGTGTAGAATTTCTTCCGGAACCAACTAATGAAACCGCTAGAGGCTGGGGCTGAAATACCAAAACCAAGGTGGTGCAGATCACGTGCTTATGAAACACCAGGTCTATTCTCACTGATTTTCATAAATGTCTGTCATCCCTTCTGAAATGAAATGAGAAACACATGTCCACAGGGGTGAGGTGGGCGGGGGACGACACCGCCTCGGAGGCCTGGCAGGTGAGAGGCCGAGCACCTGCAAGCCACCTGCACAGAGCGTCCAGGACAGAAGGTGCACGGCTCTGCCGCACCCGCGCGTCTGTGTGTCTCTGTGCGACAGCTACCGTGTATGCGCACACAGAAAATCCACACTGCCTGCTGTCCGATTTTCAGTTGTGTTTCCCCAAAATGAAAGGAAGCCGGCATGCATACCTTCTCTGGAAACATTCAGCTTTTAGGAATTCCTGACATGTCCAAAATCAGCGCCTGGACTTCTGGGGACATTACTCTGAGTGTAACGGCCTCAGGAAGGCCAGCCCCAACCCGAGAGTCGCGGGCAATTACCTGGGTGGGTAAGTCTGGGGCCTCCTTACCCACCCTGATGCTCAGGACCACTCGTTCCTCAGGTCCACGGCCTGGGGCAGGGTGGAGCAGCAGACGCTTGAAGAGCACGGTGTGAATGCGAGAGAGTGGGCACGCAGGGACGCAGGAGAGCGGGGCTGGTGACACTGCCAACGGAGGAATGGGGTCAGCAGAAGATCTCTTCACCCTCTGTGGGCACCTCTGACGCAGGGCCATCTGGAAATGGGGAAACCAAGAAGGGAAAAGAAAGTCAGACAAAAATGGACCCCCTCTCCATCCCCAAACATAAGTCTTCCAAGGTGCAAACACATGAAAGGGGCCAGTGGGCCGTCAACTGCCCACCAGTGGGTTCCCTAACCGGTTCCGTAAACGAGGTCTGGCAATGCCTGTCACTCCCCATTGCTCCCATTAACTCTGAAGAAGCGCTGGACTTCCTATTCATAAGCAGGCCAGCAAACCAACGTCCCCGAGACCTCACATGGAGGGAGCGTGCAATCGTGTTGTGGGGGTGAGGATGGGGGTGCCTGGCTTAGCGGTCAGTCACAAGCTCTGTGAGGGCAGGCACACCAGTTATTGTCCGAGCTTCAGGCTCCTGGCCCATGTCGGAGTCTGCCCCGCCTCGTCCCCACAATCCCTTCCAGGAGCCCACGTGCTATCGGGAGTGCTCACCGAGTTACTATTATCAATCACTGGACTAGGCAGACAAAGGAAGGTGGGGAAGACTGAAACTTCTCCCTTCAGGAGAGTTTGCATTCTGTAATTAGATAATAAATGCCTGAAAACGAAGCCCACCCCCTACTCTGCACGCACATGCCGCAGGGCAGGCTCCGAGACGCTCGCTGAGTTAGCGCCTCAGTCCTTTGCAGGCAAAGCAAGTGGGTCTGGTGAAAAGTGAGGCAGTCTGGCTTTTATACCCCTGAGTAGCCCTTTCGTTAACCTGCCCCGAGCCCAGACATCCACCCCCTCCCTCAGAATCCAGGACAAGACGGCCACACGGTGACAGGTGTGTGACTCACCACGGGGCTGCGAGCGGTCTCCTTTGTTCTTTTTCTTCTTCTCCTTCTTGTCCTTTGGCTTTGCTAACCCAAACAGGCGTGTGGAAGAGGGGGTGGACGCTGGGGTCTGGCTCGGACCCTCTGGGACTTTGCTGGTCTGGCTGGTGGAACTCAGTATGTGAAAAGGCCCCTTATCTTTCTGTGTCCGAGAAATGCTGTTCCTTTTGGGGGACACTGAGAGATCTGAGTCCAACGAGCCTGATTTGGCTATCAAAGGTGCAGATGGCACGGGGGACTCCTCGGGACTGGGGAGGAAGGACGGGATCTTCAGCAGCTTGGTGTGATGATGTGAAGCCTGCACAGGCGCAGAGAAGGGGTTACTGAGAGGCTGTGGCGCCCGGGGCCCACTGGGTGGGTGCTGGCCCAGGGCAGCTGGTGGGTTAGCTCGGTGCAACCCCCCTCCCTAGACTCCACGGTCCTCAATACAAAAAGATTCAGAATTCCTTTCCTGCCCTCTCCCAAGCAGTGTCTACGAAAACGTTAAAAATATCACCTTGGGCATCATTACTATTTTTACTACGTGTGCTTAGCATCAGCATCATAAAGAACGAACAAGACCCTGGATGAGGCAACTTAAAAAAGGATTCCCACTCCCTGAAGAAACAGGGGAGCCGCTGATCGGAAAACTGATTTACACAGGGATATAAATCAAAGAGGAAGCGAGAGGAAGACAAGCAGCCTCCTACGCACTCTCCCTGGCCTGTGGGAGCCCCGCTGACATGACTGGGGGGCGGAGCCCATCCCGTGCCATGAGGAGCAGTGCAGGCCATTGGCTGCCCCCACCATTCAAGTGACAGACGACCTCTGCAGACAGCAAAACTGCCCCTCCTACAAGACGTCAGTTTAATTTTCTTTCATGGTCCAAAGTCAATCAATCAATCAAATGGCAACGTAACGTGAGTATCTAGACGGGCAACCTGTGCGCTCAGGCTTTTCACCTGCCATGAGCGTCCATGTCCCAGAACTGCCGAGTCTCACGGAAAGAAGAGAGGGAGCCAGTGGCTGCGGAAGGAAAAGCCTCCAGTCTTCACCCGCATCCCCAAACAGAGGTACCCCGCCGTGGAAGAGCAGCTGCCTCCCTCCTGGAGGTGGGCTCTTCCCTGTAACTGACACCCCCTGAACCCGTCACCTGTCCTTTCCGGGATCCACGCATCAGAGCCACTTCCTACCACCTGTGCTCACAGGCACTGTGTGGCCCCTAATCCATGCTGTGCTTCCCCCATCAGCTGCAGGTCCCTCGGGGGTGAAAATTCCGATTTCCTACATGGCACAGAGCAGAGGGATGGCCCCTGAGGTACCAGCTGGCTGACCACCACTGTCTCAGACACATGGCGGAAGTGCCCGTCAGATCCAAGTCTGACAACTTCCTGACCAAATCCCCAGCATTTCCACTCCTCATCAACCTCTTGGAGATGAAAAAATGAGAAAAAGACCCACTCCCTCACCTGCCCCCTTTAGGGTGAAAGATGTTCTACATAAACAGCCTGTACGTCTTGGGTTGCTTCCTCCCGGTGCTCAGCACACAGAGGGCCCTCCGCTGTGCAGCGGCAGGCACAGCAAAGCCCTTCTACTCATGGCTCTTACCTGACAGGCGTCACGGTCCACCTGCCTCTGGCTGAGCCGCTCTGTGTCCCGTTTCAGCTGCTCCTGCTCCCTCTCGAGCTGCTTCTGGGCCGTGCGCAGCCTCTCCAGGTCATGCTGGTAGGCGCCCTTCTTCTGCTGGAGCTCCTCCCGCTCCCTCTCCAGGTCCTGCCACGCCCGCTGCGCCGCCTCCTCGCGCTGGGCCAGCCGGGCCTCGCGCTCCTGCAGCGCCCGCTCCCGGGCCTCCCACTCGCGCTCCCGCCTGCGCTTCTCTTCCAGGTGCTGCGCCTGCTGCTTCTGCAGGTTGGCCAGGTCCTGGCGCTGCTTCTCCAGGCTGCGCTGCTTCTCCTGCTCGATGAGCGAGCTGGGCCGGGACAAGCTCCGGGTGAGCGCCCTCTCGGCCAGCAGCAGCTTCTGGTCCTCGATGTAGCTGTCCTGCTGCAACACCACCCCCTGGGGGAGACACCAGGAGGAGACAGATGCACCTCTGGCCGGGAGGACAGTGAGCTCCTGCTTCCTGTCCCCCTGACCCAGTCCCCGGGGGCACCAGTCACTAGACAGAACACATTCTGCTCTCACTGGAGGCTGGTCTGGGAAAAACACTCCAAGAGAACCATGGGCAGTTATCAAACAGGGACATCAATGGTGCAGGGACTCAACGTTTTGTCAGACTTGGTCACGTGTTGTCTGCAGGCACTAGCACTGGTGTGGAGTGAGTTTTGCAGGTGGGAGCAGATAGGATGGGATTAGTTAGATCTTAAAGAACGAAAGAGCAGAATTGGAAGATGTTCCCGGGAAGTAAAAAGAGCAGCCGTTTCGAAAGGCCCCTGCTATTCAAACAGCACAGACCAAAATGGGACAGGGAAACTCATGACCCTACTGACGCCGCTCTGGAGTGACACGATCGCCAAGGGCATGCTGGCGCCTCCTGGGGCGTGGCCGCCACAGAACTGCTATCCACCAGCTGCCCACCAGCTCCAGTCTGAGAGGGCGGACGGCACCCTGACCCCTGCTTCCTGTGACCCCCTCCCTCATCGCGAGAGCCAGTCTTCTCTAGACCGAGGGCCCCAGATACTCACGAGCAACCTACAAACTCAAAAGCCTCTTCACTGTCTCTGTGGAAAGAAAGAAGTGAAGGCGGGAGAGGGAGAGGCACGCACCTGCAGAGAGCTGAGGAGTTCGTGGAGATGGACAACGCTCTGGACCACCTGCTGTGGAGGGAACACAGGGACACGTCTGGTCAGGACTAGGCCACACACCTGCCACCCATCGGTCAGCTGACCGTGTAACCGCCCCATGCACAGCAAGGTGCTTGCACTGGAACAAAATATTTTCAAACTGAAAGCACCGAGAGAAAAAGCAGGCCCAGTTAGCCAAGGAAAACAAAACAAGAGCACACAAGTGACTGGGTGGAGGAGGAACATCAATCAGCACACGGCACCATAAAGCAAGCTCCAATGATTTAAAGTGACCGGCATGAAATCGACGTGCACACCCATCGAACAGAACGGAAAGCCCCGAGGCAAATTGTAAGAGTTCAGTATAAGACAGAAGGAGCACTTCTAAATCAATGGGGAAGAACGGTCAATGAACTGTTCTGAGAAAACTGGCTAAGTCACTGTAAAAAACTGAGTTTGAATCCGGGCTCACGCAAGAAAAACATTCCAACACATTAAAATGCCAAGGATTGAAAAAAGAACCATAAAAGAGCCATGAGAGAACAGGAGAATGGCCTTATCCTGAAACGGAAACGCAATGGAAGAAACCACATACATACCCCTTCAACTCTCACATGTAAAACGTACAACTAAAAGGCAAAAAGGAGAAACTGATCAGAAAGCCAAACAAAAAATATCTGACTTAAAGCAGCTTTCATAGATCAGTAAGAAATGAATTACTCTCCCAGGAAAACAGGCCAGGAATGCCAACCAGCAATTTATAAACGAAGAACGACAAACGGTCAACTGTAGAACGTATTACAAATGATTCAGCTTTACTGGAAATCAAATAAACGCCAAATGAAGAGATACCACTTGAACACCTCAAACCAACAAAATCTCAACTGAAAAATGAAAATCCCCGATGTCGGCGAAGAACGGCAAGGAGGAGCCTGGGCCCCGACGGCGGGGCTGCGCTCTGCGTAACCTCCTTTCCAGGGAGCAGAGCGCACATGGAGTTCTGGGCCGCGTCACGCAGACAGCAGGGCAGCAGAGAAAGAATCACCCCTGGAGAGGTTGCGTAAGTTCTGGGCCACGGCATCACAGCACACCACTGTGACAGAGCGTGTCCGAACAAATGTGCTCCGGGGAAAGGCTTCTAATCGTGTGTTAGACAAAAGCTTCGGGACAGGATGCTCCGGGGAGTAGTGACACAAGCTGGGTAACACTGTTTTCATACCAGTCACGCTCACACACACTCGGACACACCAATGTGTGTTACGTGGAAGAAAAGGCTGGAAAGAGAAGCACTGAACATGTAACCCCCGTTATTTCTCAGCGGTGAGATTATGTTTCCCTCTTTTACTTTTTTTACATTATTGGACAGCCCTCAAATTTTCTGCCACAAATACACATTCCTTTCATCATCATACTTAAGACACACAAAAAGTACTTCTCAGGCTTAAGCATATCTGAGAATACTTTTAACCCCTCACTTAGGCTGACTGTTAGTAACAGAGAGAGGGGGTGTCACAGAAGAGCAGCCAACTCTGGCTGGGCAGCTGCAGCACGTAGCCCAGGCTGAAACGCCTGGGAAACACTGGTCTTGCTCTGTTACCTGGCTCTTCTCACTAAACACAGGGGCAGAAGTCGCCGGATGGAAAAGTCAACAAAGAGCTAACTTTCAAGCAGCAGACACGAGGGCAGGTCTGCCCCACTACAGGGCAGACACGGAAGGGCCTTCCTTCAGGACGCCGCAGTGTTTGGGCTCCCATGCCAACCAAGAGAAAACAACATCCCTCTGTGCTTTAGAAGAAAAAAGGAACGGTTCCATTAATTTACAATTTGAAAACAACGCTTCTCAGGAATTTAGGGTCTGTCTAGGTAGAGAGCAAGAAGAAACACAAAGAAGGCCCCGAGAGGCGTGCCCCCAAGGCCACTGCTGTGTACAGAGTTCCAGTCCGCTGACACATGGCACACGCAGAGGAAACGTTTGGAGAGGACTGCGGCCTCGGGGACTCTTCCTGAGAGAGGGAGAGCCAGGGAGGGGAGCCAGGGAAAGGGGTGCAGTTACCCTGCAGGATCGGCGGGCCTCAGCTGAAGGAAGGTGGGAAAGACGCGAACCAGAGTCTGATCTCTAACGAGCAGGACACCGAGGCCACTTTTAGAGCGACGCACGTGTTGTGTGAAAAGCGGGGCTCAAGGAAGGAAGCTCCGCGTGAGGCCCTGCAGGATAAGAAATGACTGCGCAGAGCTGCCCACCCTGCAGATGACTGGCTCCTGTGGCCCAGGCTTGTGTCACAGGAAAGGAGGCCACAAACTGTACTTGGGGTGTTGGACTGGAGATGCCACTGAGGAGGCTTCACAGCCGGTGTCCAGAGAAAGCAAGAGGCTTCTCCAGAGCAGAAAAGCAGAGGCCACAGCAGCAGGCACCACTGCGGTGCGATGCCAAGGCAACGCCCCAGTCCAGGGGAAAGGAGGACATGACACCCGCACAGTGAAGTGTGCAAAGCCCGGCCGGGAGTCGGCCTGTTTACACCAGCAAAACAAAAATGAGCATTCCTAACCTAGCAATTATAATGCAATCATACTCTTAAATAGCTCATAACGTCCTTACCTCATTGTTTCTTTTAAGAATAAATGCCAGGTTAGCATTTCCACCCTATAAAACAAAAAACATGCATTTTAAAAATGCGAAGATCCTGAGGCAGGAACTGTGTCTCATGTGTGTCTAGGGCACGCCGTGGCGTCCCACGCCCGTCCTCTTCCACGACAGCCTCGTGCTGCAGGGGGTGAGGGTTTGACGCCGAGCTGATTCTCAAGCCGTGTAAAGAGTCCAGGTGAGTTTGGGCATTTAAACAAACCTCCTGAGGAAACTGGTTCCGCCAGGGCCCTGGCCGGGCTCTGGATGTCCATGTGAAGCTCTAAGCCAGATAGGCCAAGTGGCCAGCAATACAGGGACTCTTAACTGTACTGTGCGTTTAAAAATGCGCTTTCCTCTTAAAGCAGGAAATAAAATGCAAGTCAGGCATGCAAAACAAGATCAAAGTGGATGAATTTCAAAGACTGTGAACTCAGAGGGAAGTGCTAAAAAGGTCTTAGTGTATTTTAGGGGAAAAAAATACCTTTTTCAGACCACTGTCCGATTCTGTTCTCCTAAGATCTTGGCCATCATCTCCCTCTTCCTTATCGCCTCCTGAACAAAGAAATGAATTCATTTTCAAGGCTGTGAAACACATTAGCCAGGAAAAAATACAAGATATGTAGCTTAGAAATATAGTATTTCTGAATCCTACAAAAGTCAAAGAATGGGAAGCCACTTGGTGGCAGCTAAGTGATTATTAATTTTTACTGATGCAGAATAACTAGAAGCAAAGAGACAAGTATTACTGCTCCTTTGGCTCAGCTGAGATCCCAGGAACGTCTTTATTACTCAAAATGAACGTGACGCTGATAGAGCTTCCTGAGTGCTTTAGCAGCTAGATACTAAGGAGGACCTCACAAAAACATTTATTGACAGATGAGATGGAGCTACTCGAGTGTAGACCATTTTCAGTTCTGTGGGAGAGTGGAGGATCCATTATAAAAGGACATGGCTTCAAAGTCACTTACCTTTTGAAGCGTTCATCTGATGGCTGTCGAATCCGCCAAAGGTCTCTGCTCTCCGGGGCAAGGACACGGGGCCGACCATGCCTTCCTGCCCAGTGGGGCTGCCGACAGCCTGCCCAAGCGGGCTTCCCAGGCCCCCACTCACCAGGTTCTGAAGGATCTCCACTGCAGAAAGAAAACATGAAACTCTACACATTAAAAAACCCAGATCTCTCCAAGGTAAATTGTGGGGAAAAGAACGGGATGGGAGAGCTATAAATTAAATTTCAGCTATTAAAAACAGGAGTGAGACTACATCATAGTGTCTATGAAGAGGTACCTGGCCATAAAACCATAAAGAAATGTTAAGTGCTGACTGCAAAAGTCACAATATTTGTTCTTTTTTGGAGGGAGGGAGGGAGGGAGGGAGCTTTGATGGTGGCAGGACAGGTGGAAGGGTTTAGGATGTCTGGCCACATTTTCTTTCTTGACCTGGGTAGTGGCGACATGATGCTACCTGATAACTCACAAAACTGAAGAGTTTGTTTTCTGTGTATGTGCTTTGTTTTGCAATAAAAAGTCATATTTGTGTATAAACCACATTGGGAAGTGATGCAGAAGGGGCAACACGGAATGGAAATTACCCTCATTTATTGCACTTTTCATTAAAGGTCCTCCTTTGAGAGCCTCTTCTGTGTTGGAGCGGAAGAGGGGTCTAGAGCTCTGAGTTGGGGAGCATTCTTCTGGCAAGGGGGTGCTGCACTCAGTCATGTCCCGGAAGATCATCTCCTTCTCTTCCAGTAAGAGTAGGATCTGTTGGTCCTTTTGCTGAAGTTGTTCTGCAGGACAGGCAGAGGAAAGGTCTGGTGATTTGACTGCTTAGTACGACATGGCTGAGACCCACGCGCCACCTTGTGGTAATTTATGAGACAGCACAGAGGATGCCGGTAGGTTTTTTCCCCCTTTATTTTTCATCACAAAGGCTGCACCAAGTTTTCCTTCTGTAATTTCTACTTGGTAAACTACCCTGGGCCTTGGTAGGCAAACGTCGGAATTTCTGACACCACACGCTGCACTTGTGTTTCCGCTCCCCACTTCCCGCTAGTTCCTCAGCCCCCACTTCTCTGGCTTCTGCCCACCACTACATGCCCTCCTTCCGAGGCCACCCTTCCTCAGGGAACCTAAGGTCTTTCGTGTCACCCCTTCCAGCATGGGGGATCCCTCCCTCCCTCCCTCCTCTTTAATCTGTTCCCTCCCTCCTTTGAGGACATCACTGGTCCCTTTTCTAAAATCCTCTCTCAGCACAGAACTGTCATTTGCAACAGAACCTCTGCGGTCCTGCTGGCTCCATCTGGGCTGCTGTGCCCGACACACTTTCCTCTTGGGGATCTCCCTCCCTCCCATGGCTCCAATTACTTCACGGGTGCTGACAGCCCACAGACAGCGTCCCGAATCCTACCCTCCTTGACCACCAGCCCAATGGGCCCCACTGTCAAGCAGCGACCACCACCAGAAGCCTTGTTCTCAGCACGTCAGAAACATCGTCTTGCTCTTGCCATCCACCGCCTCCCTGCGGCCTGTGACCCTTCCTCGGTCAACGTCTGCGCCCTCTCACACACACGCAAGCTGGAGGCCTGGGAGAGATCTCCCCTGCTCACTCTCCCCGGTCACATGGGTCCCTTACCTCTTACTCAGGTCTGCCCCCTCCAGCCCATTTCTCACTGAGCCTTTCCCAAGTCTCCCTTTTGGTCTTTCCACTCCCAGAGGTTCCCCAACTCTCTCAAGCAAGTCTCCCAATTGGCTTCAATACTAATTAAATATTTAAGTTTAAATTTCGCTAAAAACATCGTACCATTCCCTTGTTGCTTTTCAAGACATGCTGCCTGCATCTCCTGTCCCTTGGCTGCGACCCTCCAGACACACCTAACCCGTCGTTCCCTGGCAGACACCGCAAGGCCTTTTTCACAACCCCCTGGCCTGGCAGTGCACTTGGTGACCTGTCGCTCATGTGCGCCTCCCTGGTGAGAGTGTGAGCTTCCCAACGTGGGGCCTCTGTTCTAGGAATCTTTGCATCCCTACCACCTACCAGTGTGCCTGGCCAGGTGCTTCTTACATGTTAAACACAGTTTATCCCTGTCGTCCTCATCACAGGCCAACACATCTGATGTAAGTCTGGCTCAGGTCTCAGTCTGTCCATCTCCCCTGCCCCCGACCCACCCCCAAACAGAACATCATCACTTTGTCCAGACTGAAGCACTAAGTCAGCTCCTTGGGTCTGCACCGGCAAATAGATGAGCGTTAGGCGCTGCTGTTTAGAAACAAGGAGCAAAATCCTGGCTCAGCCATCAATGGTGGACGGGCCCTGGCCTGCTCGGCCTTTCTGGGCCTCAGCTTTCCCAGCTGCACAACGGGCATGAGAACCCAGGTCTTGCAGGACGTTGACAAGACCACACAAAACAGTGGGGGCCTAACAAGCAGTGATCAAATACGATCACTGAGCACACTCTCCCCAGACGACCTCCTAACTTATTTGGGAGCGTCCAGCACTGTTAGCCCAGGTCACTAATGTAAAAGCAGATTAACCGGAAGATTCTTTTCCTCAAGTACCTTCTCTTCCTGTTTCTATCTTAGATGTGACTGTGATTTTTGCAAATTCTTCTGCGACAAGGGGTCTGAGAACACCGATACTGAGACAAGAGAATCGATACTCCCTTGGTCTAGGGCTCAACACATTCTCATAGCTGTCTGGATCAGGGCCGTGCCAGCTCAGACCTGGCTCTCCTTTGTTAAAGGCTCTCCATCTCCCTGTTCCCAGGGGCCTGCCGGGGCAGCTCCGGGACCCAGGCCCGGGGAGGAACCACAGTCTCCTGCGACTGCGGACGGTCCACGGATGAGGGCCTCAGGCCCCTTCCAACAGCCCCTTTACCTTTTAATTCCCGGGCTTTGGTGTCCAGCATTTTCTTTTCTTCCTCATTCTCACTAGGAATTCCTTCATCTTCATCTCTGTTCCTAATACAACCAAAATAAAACAGAACGACACATTCCCAAGATATCCTTGACTCTGGGCACTGCCCAGTCGATTGCGAGGTCACAGAGGTGCAAGGAGGCCGGGCCATGGAAGCTTACAGGGTATTGATCGTGTCCTGGACGATCTGAATCCAGCTGTTCCGCTCCTCTTTGGAGCTGGCGTGGACCTCCACCATCTCCGGGTCCTTCATCCCCATGCTGATCAGGAACAAGCCCTTCTCCTCATGTGCGACCTCCCTCACAATCAGCTTCTTTAAAGAGATCACTGTGGATTTCTGGTCCTGGAAAAGGGGGGCGGGCAGCGGTAAGGAACGTACACAGCCTTCTAACCCATAAGGACTACTTCAATCTCAGGGGGACACCAGGCGCCTTTTAAAAGCATGTGTTCTAATGAACAGCGGCAGAAGTAGGATGAGAGATACCTCACTATTTCACTCACCTTGCATCAAACAGAAAAAGAGTTGCATAAAGGGAAAGACAATTTATGGCCATAACGGCTCTAGTCATGTTTTCTATACAATGAACCCCTGCACGTTCTCACAGAATCTGGGCAGCAATGTTATCAATTAGCATGATTTATGGGGCATAACATGTGAGAAATGCCCCAGGGATCACATGCCCAAGGCTCTCGAAAGGACTGTAAGGAAACAGAAAATAATTCTTTTGCGGGGAGGGGAGGGACAGACAGAAAATTTTAAGAGTATATAAGAAATTACTCAGAGGAATTTGTCCTGAGCCAAGTAATTTTGAGTGGGTGAGAGGGCAAAACTACAGAATTTCCTTTATGCTGCACAGTTACCTCTAGCCGTTCTGAACACTGCTCTTAATCACAAACAGAGGCGACTACTAACAGTTCCGCTTACCAATGACGCAAAGACGTATTTCTGGTCTTTTTCTTGAAGGAAAACCAGGATGTCAGTCAGCAGAACTGCTTGAACCTCTGTCGCGTCAGGGCAGGGAAGAGAGAACAGTGACTAGTTAGCCATTTGGTACCATCAGGGCACTTCTATTAGCAATTCAGAGCAGAACGGGTCGGAGACGACCCTCCTCCGCGGCAGCTGTTTTACATCCGGCCACGACTCACGTCTGGTCGTTAAGAGTTTTAGAGGCACTTTAAAATGGGATCTTTATCACCGACGCCTTGTCGTGAAGAGGACACGTATTTAGTTCTGGAGAGATATATCCCATAAGGCAAGGTTTCAAGCATAAACTCCTCCAAGAACACAAGTGAAAAGCAGGCCCTTAACAAACAGAAGTTAAACACCAGTACAGTCCACTCAGGTCACAGCACTCCTCATCTCCTGACTGCGGTGATGGGAAAGGCGTGGGATAGCAGACAGGGCAGCTGCCAAAAGGTGATGTAGAAAAAGATGCCGAGGCCTAATGAGAGGCGGACTTCACATGCCCCAGAGAACAGGGAGGGCCGCCCACTGCCCTGACTTCAGAGGCTCGCGGGCACGGCGGCGTCAATCTCAGCCCCTCTGCGCCACAGAAAGAGCCTTCTCTGCTTCTCATGTGAAGTAAAAGAAAACCCAAATGCACATCTCTAGTTGGATCTGGGAATCGAAAGAACGCCACACACTCTTCCTGTAATTCTCTAGAAGCACAAAGTGACATCTTTCATCAGTCCCTTAAGGATGAAGTCTGACATCTCGGGCTGAGGCAGCTCCTGAGCTCCGAGAGCCTGGCCTCTCTGGAAAGAACAGAACGGACACATGCAACCCTCCCCCCGGGGGGTCAGGCCCCTCCTGCCTTTTCTACCGCTTCTGCCACCACTGGAGGCCCCACTCCGTGGCACTCACTGCAAAGCCCTAAAGAAAACAGAAGCAAACAGGTCTGATTTCTAGGCAGGCCGAGTTTTTCAGCATAGATGAGTAATTTTCCATGCACTACCCTTAGTTCCATTCCTTTTTTTTTTTTCTTTTAAAGCTTACTTTTAAGTAACTCAGGTGCCTGCCAAAAAAAAATAAAAAGTTCTAAAACACAAGCTTCATCTTCCCTGGATCTTGAAGTTGCTACGACGGGGGCCGGGGGATCAGAGAAACCCCATCCCTTCAAAGGGCGCCCCACACAGTACTGGCTGTCCCTGGCACGCACTCACTTGGGGTGAGAATGACTCGGCACCAGCTCCTCTCCCCACTGGCGGCCTTTCAGGTCCAAAAACCGAGCGTTCCGCCGTGGGCTTGACCACAACTTTATTCCAACAGCTGGAATCTATTAGTTTTTATTTCGGGAATGGATAAATAAAGTGCTTTGTAAAGGGAAGAGAACAAAGAGCTAGCTCCGGGCGGTGGCGGCTCTCAAACACTCAGCTCCTTATAGGATGGGGCAGGTGTGGCGGAGCCGTGGGCCTGCTGCAGATAGCCAGAGAGGGGCAGCGGGAGAGCGCCCTGAACCAGGCCCTGAGAACACCACAGAGAGTCCTGCTGGAGAGCGGTCTCTTCATTCTGTGCCCGGCCTCCACGTGCTGGCGGAGGGGGTAGGGGTGGAGGGTCCTGCTTCGTTCACCTGTGAACCTGTCTGACGCCTGGACGTCACTGTGTGACCTCAGCATGGTGAGACTCCAGCGAAGGACCCTGGGTCCTCTCTGACCACAGCACCTATCGTGTCTCTCCCGCCTCGGAGAGACGTGCACATTCCACGCCCCCCGCCCCAGGCTCTTGCCGGCAGGGCCGGCAGCACACGGCCCGCCTGCTTCCTGTGCACAGCAACTGAGGCCCGGGAGGAAGGGTGTACACTCCGGGCCCCTGGGGACGTCAGAGCTGCCACACAGGCCCAGAGAGTACAGGTTTGATGAAAATAATTACTTTAAAAAAAAAAATCAAATGTACAGATGAATTCACAAATCTCATAACTTCCTTAACTTGATGGAGCTGATCCTTTGAAAACTAAAAATGAAAAACCAAATTAAAAACAAATGTATTTCATGATCTCTTTTCCTTCCAGAAAAAAGGCACGGATGTGATTAAGTTTAATAAATTTAGCCGATGAGTTAACAACTACATTTCTCTGAGGTCTCAGGAGCTGAAAGTCCCTCTGGCATCTCTTCAGAGCAAGGGATGCGCACAGTTCTACTCTCATGTACTCTGTGAGCTGGCTGATGGCGCCGATGCTTTGCCAGAGACCCGCATCCCAAACCTGCTGCCCTTCCCTTGTAGGCAAACACACCTTCCTTACCACCTGTGCTTCTGTGTCAATCTTACCCCTTGCTTTGTTTCTTAAAATCTCCTTTCCCACTTACCCGACTGCATTTCCTTGTAAACTTGCTGTATTTTATGACTAAATAAGCTACCTTAAACCAGTCCTTTCTGATACCAGATTAAGAATAATCAAATGGTGGCTGCTGCCGTGTGATGTCTGGATGTGGGCTCCCCATGAACCATCTGCTGGTGCGCTTCTAACAGGAATACTTGGATTCTGCCTGCTGTCATCTGGCGCCTGCTCAGACTCAGAGCAAACGTGAGTCCTACCTTTCAACCTTCCCGCCGCGTTCTTCAGAAACACACTCCCGTCCCGCACCAGCTTCTTCCGCTTCAAATCCTCCTTGGCAAACATCTGACCGCTCTTCATCCTCATGATCGACTTGCTGTCTGTCTTCGTGTAGATCTCATTGAGACGCACTTTCTTTTCGTAACTGGCCACTTTGTTGTCCACAGATCCAATCACATCCTTCACCAGGCTCAAGGAGTGAGCCAGGTCTTCCTGCTCCACTTCATTGTCTTGGAAGGAAAGCATATTTGTGTTTTCCACAGAGCCTTTCAGACATGAGCAGGAGGAGGGGGACCCTACCCTCTTCCTCCATGTCCTCCTCACTCTCCCTCTGTGGGCATGCTCTTGGAGCTCTGCCCCCGTGTCAGAGGTTATGTCCCCATCCCTCTCTCAGACCTAAGTTAAACTCTAAATACAGTTAAGACAGTTTCAGTGACACAGATAATATGCAATTACATGCTATGTGGTGAAGTAGTAGGAACCAAACGTTTTTTAGGAAGAAAGAGGAGCAACCATTTATTTGTCTCTGTTTTACTCATTTTTAAATGTAACTGCCTATGAGCAGGATTAGCCGAGAGAGAAACCAGTGAGTACTGCATAAAGAAGAGCAACAGTTCTAGCATTTACGGGGAAAACTGGTGGGGATTTTCCCTCAGTCTAGTGACAAGGGGAGAAGTTAGTTACCCAGGTCCCTGAACTCTTGAAGGGATCAGTAGTGGTTCCTTCCCTTCTTGCTACCAGCCACCCTGAGTCCGCCGACATAATATTTCAAGTGTTCATTCAAACCAACAGTTTTTAGATAAAACCCAAGGTCTCTTTTAGACCCCCCGGAGCGGGAAAGAGCTCCTCCACAGGGTGTCTGGTACACACAGGACACGGCACCAGCACGCAGGGCTGAACGGGAAGGAGGCTCACCTTTGGTGCACTGCAGTATTCTTTGGAATAAAACAGGATACTTGGTGATGCGCTGGGTCACCAGCAGTATGCACTCGGGGATTCCGAGCCTCCTCACGACTGAGCTGCTCATCTTCTTCTGCAAGAGAGAAAACGAACGGTCAGGAGCTACGTGAGGACAAAGCCTCCACTGAATCTGAGGGAACGCGACGCCCTGGACAATGACGGGGACGCTCACGTTCCCCATCCTACCTTTACAAACGCCTGGAAACGCTTATCCTTGGTATACAGGTCTTTGAAGTAGTTCACGGACTGGTTGTGCTGCCCACAAAACTTGCCATATGTCTTCTTTAAGCGTTCTGCGTTCTCACCTGAAAACTGCCGAGAAAAGAGAGCAGAGGTTAGGCCTTAACTCAGGTGCTAAACGTGTATGACCGTTTCGCATAACGTTGCTAGTCTATGTGTAAAAGCCAAGAGGGCTTCCTCAAAACTTGCTCCAATAGATGAAAATGGCGCGGTAGCCTTGGAAAACAGTGTGGCAGTTCCTCAAAAAGCTAACTAACCAAGCAGTTTCACTCCTAGACATAAAACCGTATGTCCACACCAAAACTTAATATACAAATGCTCATCATTCATTATTCCTAACAGCCCCAAAGTGGAAATAACCCAAATGTGCATCCAAGGATACGTGGCTGTATAAAATGTGGTGTGTGCATGTACGTGTGTGTATGTATGCACACACACACACACACACACACACACTTATATGATGGAATATTAGCCACAAAAGAAAAAGAAATACTGACTTCATGCTACAATACTGATGAACCTTGAAAGCATTATCCTGAATAAAAAAAGCCAAGCGCAAACCACCACATATTGTTTTGTTTTATTTCGATAAAATGTCCAGAATCGGCACATTCACAGAGACAGAAAGCAGGCTGGTGGTTGCCCGGGGCTGCTAGAGTTGGTGGTGAGGGGTCATAAAAGCGTTCCCAGACTGTCTGTGGTAACAGTTGCACAATCCTGCGAGTATACGAGAAACCACTGACCTGTACACCTTCCAAGGGCGGGTTACATGGCATCTGAATTATGTTTCAATAAAGCCGCTGTACATATTTTTTATAACAATGAGCACAAACACCCAGGTACCGTGCACATAAGAAACGCAGACTGCGTTCTAATCACAGCGACAGAACAAGGAAAACTCACTGGAAGGTTTTCATGGGATGGCCGGCACTAAAAATCTCACCTTGGCAAGTTCGGCACCAGAACAGCCGTCACTCCCCGGGATCTGTGTCTTGTGCTGCCTCAGGACAGCTGCCCTTCACTCACGCCCAGATGTGTGCAATTTCAACGGTTCCTCTGAGCCCCTGCTCACTTTGGGGCAAACCGATGAGGGGCTACGTGCTAAGCATTGATTCCCACTGGGCTAAAACTCTCTGGGCAACAGGGGTCGATCCTTACCAAAAAACTTGCAGGGAGCTTTTCCTTTTCCCCCTTTACCAACGGAGAGGCTGAGGCAGCGAGGCTCTGAGTGAGCTGCTCCCATCAAGCAAGTGCCCGACTGGTGACTCGGGCCCAGCACCCCATGGGGCAGGGGTGTGAGTCCTGCCATCAAAGAACTTACTAGAGGACGTGCACAGATCAAGGTGCTACAAACCCAAGTGCAGGTGAGATGACGCACCCGTGCAGGTCTGAGAGCAGAGGGATGCGTGGGAAGAAAACGTCCTCACTCACGGAGCTGATGACCCCCACTTGGGGGCCCTACCTGTTGCAGATACCTGTGCTAAATATTTAGATTTGTTGCATAACAATGCCTATTTTTCCTTCTAAAGCACTTGAGGCAGAGGTCTAAGGCGTATTTAGCTTTGTGGTTCCAACTGGTAGATAGATGCCCAGTAAAAAAATACTTGGAAAAAATGAGTGAATGAGTCAAGGAGGTAAGGGGTCGGACTCCTGAACACAAGGGAAGGACAGATTTCTGCTTCCCAGACAACATTCCAGTAATTAAGGCCCTGCTTCTACATTGAGGCAGAGGTTCTCTGGGGAAAAGGGGCTAGTCAGGGGGGAACACTATGCCCCTCAGTCTGTAAAGGTTATGTGAGGAACATTAAAAAAAACCCAAAAGTTTTAAAAAGAAACATTAAAAACGGTCTATGATAAACACATGTAAAAGGATCAAAATAATTTTTAGCCAATTTGTTTTTGGAGTAAGACGGAAACCGCACCACACCTTGATGAAAATAAAATATCAGTAAGATATATTTTATGAAATATTTTCAAAAGAGTCCCTCATTCAGTTTTCTACGCACAGGTGGCTGCCGGATAAGTGAGGTCCTTTTGACTTGAGGCAGAGGGGAAGCAGACACTTCCAATAAACGTTTTTTTGATTTGTTAAGCTACACGGTTTGTTTCTCATGGGATACACTCTCGAGGAAGAAAAGCTGACTTTTACTGAGTATCTACTGTAGATGCCAAGTGTTTTATGTACACATTTTACACAGATACACATGAGTGTATGTGTATGTTTATAAAAGAGCATCTGGAAAGAAAAGCTACTGCCCTCATTTACAGAAAAGGCTGTTGAGGCCGGAGGAGAGAAACACTTTGCCTAGGGGCATGGAAGCAGGAAATGCTAGAGCCACAGCGAATGCAGGTGGCCGCATCCCAAAGGGTCCCTCCTCCCCACGGCTCACCTGATGTACAAGCACATCTCCAATCCTCTTGATGAGAAAGTTCTTCTCACTTTTGTCCACCAGGGATTCCTTCTTCCGCTCCAGGATCCTCTGAAAGAACTGACTGTGGATGCTGATCAGCTCATCCAGGCACGGGAACAGCCTTTCCACCATCTGCTGCTCGAAGAGCAGGTCCGTCATCATCCCCCGGCTGTACACGTCGCTCATGATCTTGAGCGTGCGGACGTGGTGCAGCTCCGTCTGCATCAGCTCTGCCGGGGGGACAAAGCTCAACGGTCAGAAGACTTGGCTACAAGGATTCTCCTCCCGAGATCGCCTGCTGCTGTGAAGACCCCCTTTCGGTCTCACGGCTTCCGAAAGCCCAATTTAAACTTTACATGGGTCAATAGCTGGCTTTCCCCTAAAGTACTCTCATCTTCTTTTTCCTCCATTTTTCAGTGACCAACCACAGCGATACTGGATTACATCACTCTTCAGTGGTTTCCGCACTGGTCTTCACTGGAATTGAGAGCTTTTACAATTTCCGTGTTCCTATTTCCCAGAAACAACTGCTTAGTGTCTAGTCCTTAGTCAGTGGAGGAATTAAACTGTCACGAGAGGTTTCTTTTCAGGCCTGTTGCATAAATAAGCACGCATATTAAATAACATGCTCCATAAAATTAAGGAAAGTAATTTTAAGTAGAAAAAAAGGACAGAAATAAGATCATGTCTCTACACCTCAAAGTTTTAAAAGAAATCTTCGAGATGCTACACACTGGAAAGTGGACTTGCCCTAGCCCAGGACATCACCGGATGGAAAATTCCGGACAACGCGACCAAATGCGAGCACAGCCGGCGAGGACTCTCACCATAGATCACTTCTTGCCGCTTCACCACGTCTTTCTTCTGCTGTTTCAGAAACTTGCTGTCTACCCCCCGACTCCAGGACTCGGCCTCCAGCTGTTTGGACTCCACCTCAAAGTCTCCCATCAGTTGTCCTTCATTCATATCTGTACCTACTCCTCAAAACATCAGAAAAATCAGTATCAGGACCGTGGTCCGTGACCTCTAAGAAGCCTTCCCTTGGCGTGACAATTTCCTGTGACACAAACACTCTCGTTAGTCCAGGGGATACTCACAGAACCATGTTCCAGTATGAGAAAAGAATCAGGTCCTGTTTGGGAGCGGCACGCTCCACACTCAGGGCTTTGGCTGAGAGTGAGGACCGTCACACAGATGAAATGCGATTAAGATGTGACTCCTGCGCGAAGCAGGAATTGGAAGGGGCCCGGGAACTTGACTTGTGTAAGGGAGCACGCTTACAACTGTGCCGGGAGAGCCAGGACTGAAGTCTAGGGGGGGAAAGCGTTTGTGCTGGCGTGCGCCCATGTGAAGAGCACGACATCCTTCAGTGGACAGCTATGTAATCAGACCTGATCACCGATCTCTTATAGAGCCCGTGATCTTTGTAGACAATTTAGAGAATCTTCACAGGAGTAAGGGAGAGGCGGGCACTATTATTCCATCAACACTTGCTTTCTGGGCAATGCAGTGACACACCCTCTACAGAAAACAGGGCCGAAATTCCTCTTACCCTCATCAGTAAGTGACTCTGTGGACTCGTTGACCTTGACAATCTTATTCAGCGAGTCTGTGGAATGAGACAGGAATTTCCAGGTGTTCGATATGTTCTCGTCGTTGCCAACTCTGGGGACAAAGAGAAGCACGTCAAACACATTCTGAAGAGCTGTGCTCGGACAGCTGGCTGGAGGTACTGTCAGGAGCGCAGACAAATGACTTAGGTCAGGAACCCAGCAACGGGAACTGACAATGAAGGTTAAAGGCATTTAGCATCACTGTGAACTTGAACTTCTTGAACCTGGGATTTTCTTAAAATGATAGGCAGGAGGGAGAGCCCTCTCCCCTCAAACTATATACACATTACAGAGGAAATTTCTCTACTGAAAACACACTGTCTAACCACCACATTTCTCCTCACGTTCTCTAAATAACTATAGACTCAGTATTCTTTTAATTTAAAAAAAAAATTACTAAATTTTTTTAGGTGACACTGCTTATTCTTTTACTCTCTTGGCCTCAACTCACCAGCTCGTGAGCAGGCACCCAGTGAGCGTGTGTGACGTGACACAAAAGCCAGCCGGAGTCATCTGCAACTTTAAATTTTAGGTAAAGACCAACTTTACACAGTCACGAGGCAAATATTGGTAATAATTTTGAAAAGAAGGCCATTGGGTGATGATGATACAAAGACAAAAAGTAAGAATACTGGGAAGTTTTTTTTCTCTCTTAAGTTGGAGGAAACATCGGCCAGCACGGAGGCTGTAGAAAATACAGATAAAAGGGGAGTTATACCTTTCAGGTAAGAACTCTCCTCCAGCCAAGGGTAGGAGGGACGTCAGAGATGTGTTGAGGCCTGTACTTCATGGGAAGTCAAGCATCTTACCCCGAACAGCCAGTGACACCAGGGTCGGCCCTATGCTACCATGTGACAGCTGAGGTCTCCAGGTCCAGGGGTCATAGCAACTTCCACAGGGATCACAAAAGGAACCTGGTGCCACCGAGGGGCTGGGAACCTCGCCGTAATAACTGGCCCACTATCCACTCCCATGACTTAAGAGGCAAGAGGCAAGGATGGAAAACAAATTAAAACAGAGACAAGCAGACCAGGTTCATCCGACCAATAGAAACGTCTGACACCTACAATGTAAGTGGTTACAACTAACAATTCAGAATTAAATCATCTTTTCCCCTCCTACTTCTTGTCTTGATTTGGATCTTCAGAAGCAGGCCATCGGGCACAAAAGTGCAGGACAACCTGGCACGACGATGGTGTTGAAAGGGGACGCTTGTTACAAAACGGTGGCCACAACTGTAATCCTCACAATGTCATCCTCACGCTCGTCGGAATCAATCAGTTGTGCACCAGCCCATTATCTTACCCATATTTTAAAAAATAAAAGCAGCATCTTTTTGCCAAATGACATGATTATTATGCTCCTGTCACCTGGATATGCCAGTGGTGCTCTCTCTCAATGCCCACTTACCCGGCAATGTTCTGTATGGAGACGCTTTTGGACAGAGACACACTCTGCTGGGACCGCCTGTGAGGAAACATGGGGACGGCGGTGGTTTCATCGGCCAGGAGGACAGCGGACCGAGGGCGCTCCTTGGGCTGCGCGGCTGCGGAGGAAGAGAAGACACGGGTTGAAGAAGCGCCGCTGAGCCCTGCCCACCAGTCCTGATCCATCTGACAAACGCCAGAGGGAAGGAGACTGCGGAAGGACAGATGCACCCTGGGAGTATAAAAGGGTCCAAACACTCTGTGGAAGACAGTGGGCAAGAGCCATGAAAACTGTAAATGCGTAAACACTCTGATCCAGTACTTCCATTCCAGGGTATGTTTATTCCATAGGTGTACTTGTTTGTGCCTAAAATGACACCTGTCCAAAGTTATTCAATGCAACTTTGTTGGTAAAAGCAAAATACTGGAAATGACACAGTGAGTACCAAGAGAAGATCAACTAATAAATTACAGTACACTAGCAATGGAATAGTATGTAGTTTTAAAAAATAAGGACACCCTCCACGAATTGACAACAGATCTTGAAGACAATATAGTAAAGGGGAAAAATAAATCAAGGTGTAGAATAAAATGCAGAACAGTCACAATTTTTTAAAAGAAAAATTAATAATCCAATATTAATAATTCAATAAGAAAATTTTAATAAAGAAACCTGAGGAAGATAAGTATAAAACTAAAAAGAGTGATTACCCGCAGGGTGGGGTGGAAATCAGTCAACATGAATGAAGAACTGTGTGAAAATGTTCTGTATGTCAACATGCACACTAATTCAGAAGAAAACGAGGCTGTAACACTGGCCGGACAGAAGGACCCGCAGAGACAGCTGAGGCCGGCGCCCTCTGGGACCGCCTGCCAGGGCACGGCTGAGGTGCTGGTTGGATGTGCAAAGGGCCAGCCCTCCCTCCCGAGGGGGGTGGGCCCAGGGAGGTCTATGCACTGTACAAGCTCCCTGTGACTCTTCGGCACGCTGTTTAAAAACATAGATTTTGACCAATTCCTTTAATTTACAGATGAGGAAGACGTAAGGCTGGTTTAATGCCACACAGCTCATTTGTCCTCAAACTGCGTGCTTCTCCTGAACACAACCAAAGAGGAACAGAGAGCCCCAATTTTATGCTAACGAGGTCACGCTGGCATTTGCATAGGAAATTATTCTTCCTTGGTAAGCAAGCTCCTGCCCTAGACACGAACTGCATTATCGGCCCATCCCCAGGAGCTGAAGGAAATAAGACTGGGGTGGCTGTTATGGCTTCACAGTATATTAGGATGTTTCTGCTTTAATAAAACTCTGTAAGACCATTAATTTCCAATTCCAATTGTATTTAGAAGAAGGTGACACAATAAAACGCCCGAAACATGCCACACTACAACACAACCAGACCCTTCCGCAGGAAGCACACCAGGAGGGTGAGATGGGGGCCTGACCCAAAGGAGGCTCCGGGCAGCTCAGAGAGACATGAAATCGCTCAAGGGCACCGGAGCCGGGGGCACAGCCTCAGTGCGTCAGGACGGCGTGAGCAGATCAGGTCTGATGGAGGAAGCAACACTGGTTCTGGAGGAAGGTGAGGATGTGGACAGGTCAGAAGGAGACAGGACACTGTGCTGAGCAGAACTGTATGAATGAAGGCAGACGCGATCACTCAGTATTAGAGTGTTAAGGTAGAGGGGTAAGTACAAGAGGAAGCAAGTGGGATGTGTGAAAGGCGTTGGTGAAGGGCTGGAGAAGCAGGATGAGGTTCAACAGGCAAGATGTCAGTTGATTCATTCAACTGTGGGGCATTCAAAACAAGTATAAATGGTCTACCCACGCAAGAGGAATTTCAAGGTGCGCAGGGGCCACCTGCTTAAACGCACAGGACCACAGTGCTGCCTTTTATGCTAATACCCTAACGAGACACCTCCCAAGAGAACTTCATGGTAGAGTGTTCAGATTTGGGTCAAAAACTCTGCAGCCTCCTATAACTTCACACACGCATACGACACAGGTCTTGAACCAGAGAGGGAAAGAGAACCACGAGAGGCGGGCTGAGCCACTTACACTTGTTCCTCATGATGACGGTGGGCAGCGAAGACGTGTCCTGCGCCTGCAGGCTCCCTTTGGGCTGCTGGGAGAAAAGAAAACAAACTCGTGAAGACTGCATTTACGATTTATGTCAAGTTTCCAGGACCCTAGAGTAGGAGGGCAGCCAGGTGCTCCTACCTTCCTGCTCGGTCCCTTGCCAATGGTCCTCAGCATCCTCCGTCCCAGCCAGTCACCCCCACTGCCTGTCCTCTGAACCCGCCACGCACGCTGACACCAGGCACATTGTGGTTTTCTGTCTGGAATCATCTCACCCTCACAGGCCTGACAGTCTTCTGTCTTGTGACCATTTATCTGAGCACTGCCTCCATGGCAAAGCCGTTCTACTGTCTGCTTCTTGCCCAAGACAGTGCCCGGCACCCCGCTAGGATGCTGGGCACCCCTCCACTTAGTGCCTTTCTCATCTGCAGTCATGGTCTGACCACCCACCTCCCCCGCCAGCATGCTGGGCCCCGCACGCCTGCACCCGTGTGCCTTCTGCACTCGGTTTCTCCAGGGACTAGCATGTACAGGGTGCTAAGTAATTCCCATGTGAAGTGCTGTTTATAGTGAGGGCTTTTGTTGCAGCCTGGAACAGGCTCGCTTTGTGTGAGAAATCACAGACTGCAGCAGCTAGTCTGAGATAACTCATCAGTGGAGAACAAGTCACTTCCCGTTGAAAATGGGACTTCCCTTTTAGGTTGTACTCTCTTATATGGGGACACTGTATGTCGCTATTTCCCTACACAACGTGGCACACAATACACCCACAACAGTGATGAGTCTCCTCAGAGACCACACACTCAAACCCGGTGGGGCCAGGCAGGCAGCAAATGACAGGCAAGGTGTGGGGCAGGGGAGAGAGGCCATCAGGAAATGTGCTGTGCACCTGCAGGAGGCAGCAGCCGCCCAGATCCAGTGGGCCACCACGGCCACCCGTCTCTCTGACACTGAAGGACTCACAAGCCTGGCACCCTACTAGGTGCTTAGGATCCATCACTGGGTCCAACAAACACGCCTAACGACTGCTTGGCAAGTTTGCACTTACATTCTCGTGGGGGAAGGGACAGCCCATAAAAAAATAAATATAATAAATACAGACTATTAAACACAGACTCTCAGAAGGTGATTAGGACTATAGAAATAAAGGGAAAAAGAGCAAAGCTGAGAATTGGGAATGCTGGGTAAGGGGGAGTAAGATTTTAAATAACTGCATTAACTGAAATAAAAAATACTTCATGAGCCAAACAAAATGCATGTCCATGGGCTAATAAAATAAGTAAGATGCAGGGTGCAGAAGTTTGTTCTCCCCCTGGCTCACTGCATCTGCAGTGTGGTCCTCGGACTAGCAGCATCGGCGTTGCCTAGGAACTTATTAGAAATGCAGATCCTGGCTCTGACCTAGAATCTGAATCTCTGACTATGGGGCCCAGGAAGCCCGTAAGATGGTTCTGATGGTGGTTCAAGTGTGTAAATGCACCGATGAGCAGACAGCACCCTGAGTGAGCATGTGTGTAGGGGTAGCTGGGAGCACAGGAACAAAGAGATACTATGGAGGAGCAAAGCCCAGGCTCCCTGAAAGGTACGCCCCCAAATCTGTCCTCTTTCCTTGAGGGCCGCCTGAGGAGCAGTGCATGTCAGGTGCCGCCATGCGGCTGACATGCCCCATCCTTGTGTCATCTGATGAGAACATCGACACGGACCCCGAGGGAGTGCTGCCGGACAGGCATCTAAGCTAACCCTCCACAGCCCTCCGGCCACCACAGCCCCCGACCCCCGCTGCCGGCCTCGGGCGCTCCAACGAGGCAGCGGGCGTGCGGACTGCTGGCAGAGCAGGTCTGCAGACGCAGGTAACAGGGGCACAAAGAGACCCCCGGAGAAAGGTATATTGAACATGGAGAAGTCCTGAATCCATTTTCCAAAACCCAAAAATTCCCAAGTGGGTTAATCAGAAAGAGAATCAATCACTTGGGAGAAAAAATATATATATTTTTGGTTAGTCTGGTCTCAAAGTTGGTACCAAATGAGTAAAAAATAACCCAAAACCCACAGCCCCAAATCTCCCAGCTCTGAAGGTTTTATTGCTTTAGCCAGAAACGTCTTACCTTCATCTTGACCTTTGCGCAGGAGGCCAGACTTTCTCTACAGCCTTTGTGGACAAAAGCACTGCAGTCTGCAAGGAGAGCAACACACCCAGGGTGACATTACCGAAACAAACAGACCCCAGAGTCCACCGCCCTGCCCCAGCAGCCCGTGGATGACCCGCCGAGCTCCCTCCCACATCAGAACGCGACTGAATGGAAGCACGGACTGCAGTTTCTTCTTGGAAGCAGGCGTGTGATGTCACTCGGAGGAGGAGGAACAAGAGCAGATGTGACTTCTGATTAACAATGACTAGAAGCCTGGAACTTCTCAGACAAGAAGCAAACGGCGACCAAAAGTAAAACTAAAACTAAAAGAAGGGTCTGCCATCAAAACGTTAAGTCTAAGTCACAAGCAAATACATAAATAAAGCATACATAAATGACAGGGGCTGAGAACCACGTGTGACTGTGTCGAAAGGTAGAGCGTGAATCTGAAAATCTGTTCGTGTCCTCGTGCCTGGGGTCTTGGGTACCCTGAGCTTTCTGCAACCTGCCCCGGGGTCCAGAGCCACGGAAGAAAGGCATGAGAATGACCTGAAGCACCTCTGGGAGGCCTGACTCAAGAAAAAGCAGGCGACTTCCTGAATGATGAAGCAGAGACCACAATTTGCCAAGAACAATTTTATCTGAACTCTTATTTGTCACTCTCTTGGGCCAAACAGGGCCAGTGACGTAGAAACCCAGCCCTGTGTGCCTCAGAAGGGTCAGCATCACACTCACTGCTGCCATGAAGTCAGAACCCAGCACTGTGCCAGAAAGCCAGAGGTGAAGTGCAAGCCAATCAAGCGTCCTTCTGTGGGGACACACGATGACAACTGCCTCTCCAGGGAACAGGCTCCCTGAGAAAATCAGCCAGATACCCTTCGTTAGGCAGCGCTTCCCACAGACTCAGGAAGCACGGCCACTCCTGCCTGTCAGCTGCCCACTTCTGTTCTCTTGGCTCAGACGTACAGACGGGGCGGGGGTGGGGGGGTGGAGTGACGGGGAAGGGACGACCTTAGGATGGAAGCTGTCAGAGCCCCAGACCCCAAAGGCCTTCTCCCATTTCCTCCTCAACACCTACGTGGTCCACAGATCTCTCCCCTAAAATGACCGTTCACTCTATACTGGGATTACCCCCGGGTGCTCCTGCAGGGCAGGGCCCGTCACCTCCCACTGAATCTTCAGCTACGTCTTTCGGGTGCAGGGCGTGGCTCATGGCACCCATCTGGATGTCTACTTCAGACCAATGTCTGTTCTACTCAAAAGCCAACTGCCCCCACACGGCTGTGATTACAGTATGCGGAGTACCAGCAGCTTTTTCAAAGGAACACAAGAAGAACAGCTGTGAACTAAATTTGATTTAGGTCCCATCTCTGCTAATTAATTAGCCCATGTGACCCTGTGCAAGGCCATTCTCTGCAGGCCTGTTTCCTCACCTATAAAACGAAGGACCGCACTTGCCCCGAGTTCCTTCTGTCTGTGATTCTGTAAGACTCTGTGCAACAAACATCTCTTGAAGAAAGGGATAATTTTTCCAAGTAGACCCCACCAGACTGCCCCATGAGGTTCACGATACAGGAGGATTTTCAACCTCTAAGTCATCCGAATTATCACCAGGAAAGGCCCATCCTTGAGGGCTTGGTAACCTGAGCAGCTCCAGCGGGAGGAATCTTGGCTGAAGCTAGCAGGAGCCAGCCGGTCTCCTTTGTCAGCAGAGGGGTGGGAGGGGGAGCAGGCCGGGTGAGCCTGTGTTCTGGGCCTTTTACTCCCAGGCAAAGCCATACCCCCCCTGATCTAGCTAGTGTCCTCTAGTTCCAGCCCACGTGAAATTCACAGTCTGGCCATTCTCCTGATGTTAATAAACCAAAAGAGACATCCAAGGCCATTTAGCAATGACCGCAGGAGAGCCTCTCCTCCGGAAGGCTCACTTAGGAGAGCAACAAGAGGAAGAGCCTGGGAGGTTTTATCTCAGTCAAAACTCTCCTCTTGCTTCAACTATTTTCCTCTCCAGGAACAGACTGCCAGGGAGCTATACAGATTTCTTTATACATGTTTCCTTATTCTTAAAAAAAAAAAAAAAAAATCAATCACATTTATGATCAATTAAAACAACTTTCAATTAGGTTCTATTGTCTTACATTCCACTCACAAAAGTGCATTTTCTCTTTCATTTTAAGGAAGATCGATACCATGTTAAGCATCTGTGGGCGGCACAGGAAGCGGTGGATTTGCTTGAAAACTTGCCACTAATTCCGAGGTGCACAAGCGGCCGAGCAGCACCCTGTAAGCCGCTTGTAGTCAAGCTGCATCTGTTTCTTTCCTCACAAGGAGCCCCATCAGCCTGCAGTGAATTAACTAACTGCTGACAATTTCCGAGGGAGTGGTGCTATTACTTTTAAACAGACTTCAGCAATATTCAAGTTCTCAGGCCAATGTCAGAGACTTAACAGTCAACTCCAACCGATGAATCATGAGAGCAGAAATCATGTTTAAAGTGCGCTTTGAGTAAACAACTCTTCACACAAGTTCGCTTTTTGGAGACATGTCCCCAAACCCACCACCCAGTAGAAATTTTGGTATGTTCTATAACGTGGTCACAAATCTTAGGGATACATACTTTGCACGGACATCTGCTTAACATACTCAAGTACCTACTTGAAAACCACTCAACTTGTTTCCCAGTTGTCCTGGACTCAGCCCACAGCCACGGTTTTAGGGGCGGGTGGGGGGTGATTTGGAAGCTTCGGCCCCACTGACAGCAGCCAAACCCACGAGGCTAAAACCTTACCCTCTGTTTTGGAAAATAGACCATTACCAAGAACACAAGCATCGGAGACAAATGTAATACATTTTCAAGCTCTCTGCCACAAACCATACCATGTTGTTAGGGAGGGCAAAGAATGATTTAGCCTCTTATTTATTTATTTGGAAGATTTCCTAAGAGCAGTAAACAACACGCCTTCATTCAAAGAGGTCTTGGCACAGAGGTTTATGGGAACAGGGCTGACCCCTCATTAGATTTCCCCCAAGTTACAGAGCAAACAGCCCAGACTTCAACTTACTTTGTCACTACGAGGCGGCAGCAAACAAAAGAAAAGAAAGGAAACCCCACAGGACGGGGACTGTCATCTCCCTGTTGTGGCTTTTTTCTCTCCAATCTCTGCCACCAACCAGCTCAAATCTTTGGTGAGCGGACACAGACGGCACCTGCCTGCGGCAGAGGAACACAACCACCCTTTTAGTCAGACTAGCTGAAGAAAATCAGCTTCGTGAGAGTTACGGGGAGCGGCCAGGTCAAACTGAACTGCAGTCACAGAACGGCATGAATGTGCAAGAGCTGCCCGCTGAGGGAAGGACTCCCCCCGACTTCTACAGTCAGAGCTCTGACGGGGGGTTTTCTGGGGCCTCAGCCACTGATCACCAGGCCACATGCTCAAAAGTTCCGAGTCTTCCGCTTCCTAGACACAGCTGTGAGCAGCAACACCGACCTGGTGAAAATTCTCTGATTCTTCTTACAGATACAGGTGAAAGAATTACTTTATTTCAGGACAGAAAGATGTGACTGCTTCCTACCACTTCACACCTGACCAAGCGAACTAAACCAGCAGAGATGACAACGACCACGGAGGTGTGAGCAATTTAGACACACATGTTCCGAAGTTCTTTTTGCAAAATCTTGTTCCACATCTTTGGGGCGTGTGGGGCATGGCCTGGTCTGGACGAACAGAGTTAGATACCAAGGCATGCAAGATTTCTTGGTAACCGGCGCAGTAACCACAGCGCTGATGCTCAGAGTAAGAGGAAAGCCACAAAAAAGAGCCAAATCATCTTAGCTGAAGTGCTCGCATAACAGTATTTTTCAAAAGAATACCGGTAAACAAAAATTAAACAAAACGCTGGCATGAGATGAAACATGTAAAAACATTTATTTTTCTTGTCTTACTGTGGCTCAGGATCATCACTGAGTTCAGATACTAAGACTTCAACCTGTGTTTTTATATTTTGTCTATTCGAAAGAAAATAAATGAAATTCAGTTAATTAGCACAAAACAAAATAACACTGCTCTCTCTGCTTAAATAAGAATCGACTCTATTGATTAGACTCTTCTTTCACCTTCCTTTTCCCTGAACAAACGTCTCTTCTTTAATCAACTACGTGCATCTCACTATCTCGTACTTTAAGGAACGTACTTTAAATGGTCAGAAAACAGCTGTCTTTCCAGGTAAAACCCAAAGCAAAACCAAAACATCACACACACTTCAAACTCTTCCGTTTCCTACTTAGGCTCCATACAGCTGGTCTACTTGTTTCTTTTTTTTTAAATCAAGACAAACGGCTGTCCACAAAAGCACTCAGAAGCTGCTAACACAACAGAAAGTGACTCAACAATAATCTTCGTATCATCTTACATCTGTTTAAAACAAACAGAACAGAACCACTGGCCAGATCCAAAAGCCCAAACATAACAGATTCCTGTGAAGGACGCCGCCAAGCATTCCAAAGACCACACTATGGGTGGCAGCTGGGAGGAACAGCTGACTGCTCAAGGGCAGCTTTCCATAACTGAGGGAAGAGGAATCGGAAAGACATTCCTCTCCTTTCTCCATTAAAGTGCCCTGACCCAAAAGGACCAGCCAGGGTTCTCCTGAATGAAAGTGCTCGAGCTGGTCCTGACGAGGGGCTTCCGGCTTCACGTTCACCGTCGTCCCCCACGCACGCCCCCAGGAACAGGCTACAACCTGCATCGGAGGCTCTGCGACCATCACCTTTTCCATCTAGTCCCCATAAGGGACTCAGCTTTTGATTGCAGGGGAGTCTATGCTGATTTGCTTTACGACATTCTATCTTATTAAATCCCCTAGTGTTTGCATGCAGGAGGGTAAAGGAGAGTGACCGAAGACATTTGGAAGAAGGTGCCAATCAATACCGGCCATCACAACACACCACCATGAGGCACACTATGGGCCTGACCTTCTTAAACCAGGAGTCAAAACAGGCTGAGCAGCTGCTTGGGGTCCGAGGCTCAGGGGTCCGAAAACAGAGCTGTTAAACCAAAGGGGAAGCTGAGAGCGCAAGGGAGGCAAACGAGTAACTGGAGGGATGCTGCGTTTCCTGAGACTCCTGGGAAGGTCCTGAACACTCCGGGGGATGGAGGGAAGGGAAGAAGATTCTGAGTCCTCCAATTACTCACATTTTCCACTTCCGGCCAAGATAACAGATGGTGCTTCATGCACACCAATACTCACTGCAGGCTCTGTTCTTCAGGAAGCTGGAGCGAATCAGCCAATTCCTTTAGTACTTTTGCTTCTTTGGGAAGATGACTATACGCTCTTCCTCTCTGCTCAAGCCTTGATCTTTCCCCTCCTCTTTTTGTAAGTGGCCAGCCGAGCCCACTGTCCTGCGCACACCTGAATGCCACTCTTCTGCACTGCAGTTTTGCTTTCTGACAAATCAATCCCATGCCAGTTGCAGGTTTAATTCTGAGTCATTAACTGGACTAACACCTAATACAGCCAAGGAGGGTAAAATTCAACCGTTTTAGCCTAGAAAAAATGCATATACAAAAACTGATGGCCGGTCTAAGACAAAACACACTAACATAAATGAGACATCTCTTTCCAACCCGAATTGAAATTGAAAAGCTGTCTGGAGAGCTGCCCACTCACTCTGACCATAAACCAAGGGCCCATACAGCCACACACCCACGGCTCTCGACTGCACACAGAAAACCATTCTTTCGGTCCTCCAAACAGGTTTTCCACGTCTTTTGTCCCTAAACCTTCTCTGACACATCAGGACTGAGAGTCGGCAAAATCAGCTCCACTGCTTCTCGCTCGGGCGGTGCTATCGGTGACAGTGGCAGCCACACAGGAAACCTTCCTCACGGCTCTGCCAGGCTGACTCCCGTCCAGGGATAATTCTGCTCCTTGTCCGCTATGTTCCCGAGTCAGAGACCAGCGGACCACCGGACAAACTTCTGAAACTATCGGTGAGCCAAGGCTTGCACTGGTTTTTACTCACCCAAACAACATATAAGGACCGTGTTGATTCAAATGACCCAAAAGTATAAAATAAAAACTCAGTCCCCTTCAATCCTTCCTCTCCTAATCTCCTTCTTCAAAGTGTTAACGGTCTGGTATATATTCTTTTCGATAGCCTTGTATATTTACGTGAACGAGTACCGTGTACTTTTCTACAAAGTGGAATACGTATCATTCTGTCCGTGGCCTTTTCAACTCACCCACATGTCTAGGACACCTGTCTGCACCCGCGGATCCAGCCCCAGGGGCTGGCAGGGTACGGTCTGTGGGCCCCACTCAGCCCGCCTCCATTTGTTTGAGCACAGCTCTGCGGAACACAGCCACGTTCGCTGGCCTCGCCTGTGGCCGCTCTCCTGCCACGAGCCCAACACGCCGCTGTCAGTTCCTTCACAGGCACGTCTGCGGACCCCTGATCCATCCTGTGCCCCTCAGAGTCAGCCCAGTATTCCATCTGACCTAATGAGTATGGCCTAACGAGTCGGTCGTATTTTTCCACAGCATGAATAACGCTGCGATGAGTAAGTGCCAGGGATTATACGTTGAGGCCTCCTTTTATAAGCCGCTGTGTAAGCGACCTGAGAAAGGAGCCTCTAATCATTCCAACCACTCAAAAGAAAGGGTAACCACGGGATGTGAGAGAGGTGCTAAACACCGCTGCAGTGCCCATCAGATGACCTTGTGTAAATGTATCAAATTAATATGTTGTACACCTTAAATGTACACAATGCTATATGTCACCTACCCTCAAAAAAGGAATGAAAGGTGCCTGGCACAGATTGCTGCTCAATAAATATTTTTGCTAATGGACCACTTCTGAATGAATCACAATACCAAACACAGTACCTTGAAGAGTTCAGGAAACTGATCTTTACTGAGTAACTTCATTTACAACCGAAAAACCTCAAGGGCATAATGATTGATAATTAAATATAAAAATATAAACCTTATCCAAAGTCATCAGAGTTCCCTGGATTATGCCCCCAGCTCTCCCCTAACTAACCCAAGTGACACAGGAAAAGTCATTTCCTCCTTTTCTAGAAAAGTATGAATCACAACAACCCACTGATGAAGCAGAACACTGAAATACGGGAGAGATCTCCGTGAAGATCCTTCAAAGACTTGCTTTTATTCTTCAAGTTTTATTCAGTTACTGTTTAAACCTACACCTTAGTTGTATGATGTCCTGTTCTTTCATTAGGGACTCTATTCATTTTAACCTTTTAATAATTCTCAGCATCTTCTCTTGCTTGGGCCCTGCTAACCCTTCCTCATGGTGGTTTACTCCCGTGCGTGTTGCCTATGCAGTTTTTACCATAAACCCAGCTTCAGCTTTCTAGGGCTGTTTCCCTCCCATGGGAACCCTCCCCGACACCCTGTTTTGTCCAAGTGACCCTGTGGGTACAGTTCTGTGTTTGCTGCAGCTGGGAGCCCTCAGGGTTTCTTCATTCCTGGACCAGGATTCCATGAAACCTCCAGTGAAAACTTCTTAGTTTGGGGCTCCAGCACAACTGGAGGGGTTAACTTTTAACCCCAGATTTCATGTGAGGTACAGAATTCTCACTCAGGGTCCTGTTCCCTTGCTGCTTCTGAACAGCCTGGGGAGGGGGGGTGGAGTTTTTCTAGGCCCTGCAGCATGAATGTTGGTCTTTAAAACCCTTGGTTTATTCAGGGGCTCAGCTCCAGCTCCCACTGTGTGACTTGAGCCGCATGCCCTGTCCCCAGTTGAGGGGGATGCTCTTTATTGCTATGATTCTGAGTTCCTTCAGGCATTTTCCTTTTTGCAGGCTCAGTTTGTTATTAGGTTTTTTAAAGGATATATTTTATCAAACATTTTTCTGTTTTACAGCAGAAAGCAGGTGTTCAGTCTGCTTTACGGATGAAGTTCCTTGACTATCAAGCTCATACTGCCAATCAAGAAATATGATCCGGCCCCGTTTTTCTCCGAGACCAGTGCTCCCCCCCACAGAGAACGGACACTTGGCAGGAGGGATTCACAAAGTGGTTCTCTGGAAGACAGGAGGTAAGTTTTCCAGCTCTCATTCCCACTGACTGGAAAGAGAAATGGAGTAAATGTATACACGGGCATGCTGGGGCCTCCTCAGCCTGTATGTTAGGCAGCTTCACTTCACCTGGGGCATGGGAGTTTCTGGAGGGAAGAAAAGACTTACACAAAGTCCTGCAAAGAAACTACGACTCTGAGGCAATAAGTACAAATGACAACATTAATAGCTCACCAGAGAACAAGACAATGGCAAACCTGACTTCTCTCCGTCCCAGAATGAGCTCTCTGTAAGTACAGTACAAGGCACCTATGTGATTTTTATGTTAAATAGATACACTCCGTGTGAGAAGGCTAAACATATCTTTATGGCAGACGAACATACAGACACGTGGTTGCTGATGCCTGCCCTGGGCAACCAAGTTATCCCACGACCGAGAGGCGGACTGTGTCCAGCCGCTAAGAAACTACCCTGGAGACATTCGACGGGTGTCCTCGGCACGGTCCTATCAGACCCAGGGCTCCACAGCAAATACACCGGGGTACTGGACAGTGACCGTCTCTTGTTTCCCGGAGGTCACATAAAACTTATTATGCTGGAGTTCTCAGTTTGCTGGTGAGTCACACGTGAAGAAGTGTGTGTGATACCGGCCCACAAGGATGCATGAAGATTTAGATGAGAGTCCCCAAGAGGTTTTTTGGTTTTTGTTTGTTAAATAGGACACTAAAACAAAGAGGGCTGCAGACGATATCTGGGGTATAGTATGTCCACAAAAGTAAGAATATGAGTGACGCAGCCTGTCCTTTAAAAAGTCACAACAGCTGTAGCACAGATAAGACAGGCTGCGGGCTATGTGTTAGCTGTAACTCCGCTCTTGCCTTCTAGTCAAGAAAGCAGAGAATGGAAATTATTATTGTAGTAGCTTCCAATCTGCTCAAATAAACTTGTAAAAATTTCCAATTTCAAAAAGGTAACTATTTTTAGTAACAAATCACGGGGATACTGCACACAAAGGACTGGACATGAGATGACACCGTGACATCACAGTCTGAGAAGTGCTCCTTGGAGCCTGAATCACTCACTAGCTCGTCTGCACTGGGTGCAGGTATCGTGGGATGCTAACGGCCGCAGGTCCGGGGGTGACTGGGCTGGGCCTGGGGGGGCTGATCTGCAGACTCTGCATATCTGACCACAGAACCCTCCTCGATTTGCCTTGGTGTGCACTACAAAGATGACCACTTTCTATCCATGCGACATTTCTAGATGTGATGTCTTAGAACATGGGGTCTGCGAATCAGTGCCTGGGGGCCAAAGCTGGCCCGTAGCCTATTTTCGTATGGCCCACGAGCTACCAATATTTTTAAATGGTTGAAAAAATTTTTAAAAAATTAACAGGCCATGACACATGAAAATGACACGGAATGCAGATTTCACCGTCCGTCAGCGGAGTTTCACTGGAACTGTGACATTCACCAATTTATGTCCTGCCTCTGGCTGCTTTGCACTGACCCGGCAGAGCTCAGTCCTGGTGGCCACAGAGTCTAAGATATTTGCTATCTGGTCGTTTGCAGAACAGTCAGCTGACCTCTGTCTTAGGGTAGCATCTTATCAAAGCCAGGAACCACACTCGGCTAACAGACCTGGCATTCAGATGGTTCCCCAGCGGGTCAGTGGTAGGTCAACATGGACACCCCCGCGCCCGATGGTCCTCCCCCTTGGCGGGCTGCACGACCTGATGCTGGTAGACAGCAGAAGCACACACCAAAGTGCCAGAAAGAAGAACAAGTGCACGTGACCTGACATGGGCCTGACATGGGGGGCTTCAAGGTTTATGCCCAAGAGACTGTTCTGACGCCGACACAGACTTCTGGAACAGGCTTAGGGACAACTGGATGGAATGTGTGAAAACGGGGCTCTCTGAAAGAGCATGTAGGCTCCATGTTCTACATCGACAATGCTTTTTCTCAATGGTGTTTAAGGAGACATATAAAATGGATGGTTTCTCCTCCAAAACGAAGGGATAAGGGGTGGGATGGGCAGGAAACGAGAAATGAGCTTCCCTGAGCCAAGAGAGGAAGCCGCAGGGCACCTACTTGCACAAGCATAGGCATCTCTGTTGGTGAAAGGCTTCGTGCACTGGCTGCAGCTGACCGGGCCCACGACAGGCATGGAGCTGAAAGAGTGGCCGTTGAGATTCTTCTTGTCCTTCTCCTTCTCTTTGGAATCTTTCTCCTTCTCCTTAATTTTATCTTTCTCTTTTTCCTTTTCCTGCCAAGGAAAACAAGCAACGATTCATTGATCACAATTAATGTGACGGCTGGAGACTGCTCTGAACAACAGTTAGGAACGCTGCACTAAACACCGGAGAGAGGCTTGTAATGTTAGCGAAGAACGTGTCTGGAGTGACCAAGAATCCCCCTCCATCAGCCAAAGCCCAGCCCACAAGGCAAACAGGCCAGGAGTCAGGGCCAGCTGCAGGCGGGGGGCAGACAAAGGGCCGGCAGCAATTCTGGGAACAGCCTGAGCAAGAGGAAAGATGATCGAGCACCAGGAAAAAAATCACACCGATCACGAATCTCAAGTGAGGGCATGCCTCTGAGGTTTTCTCCCTTACTCTGGCCAGAAATATGAAATGCCCCCCACCATGTACACATGCCCAGTTGTTACTAATTGGAATTGCAAGGTTCACAGATGTTATTTTCCAATTGGGAGGAGGAATGTAAACTCTGAAAACGTAGTAAGTAGTGATGAGTGCTGGATCCCAACAAAACACCTAAGGTGGTCAGGGACATTTCAGGGGCACACTACTCTTGGGAGGCTGGGGTTGTGGGGTGTAACTGTGCTTGTCATAAATGGTTCTTTCGAAGCACTGACAGGGAGGGCATTTGGCTGGATAATCAGGATCAACGGAATGATTTCCTTTCAAACCAATGGACTATGGACTACAATTCACAGAACGCAGTTAGCAGTTGCCATGTTCGCTAACAGTGGGGCACCCATTTTCTAGGGAATATAACCCCCCCAAAATTCCTGGAACACGAGTGCCCCAAAGTCAGTGAGGATGGCAACAGCTAACTGCCTTTACCTTCTGAACCAGTGCCTTGCACACACCTTACTTCACCTGATTCGACAGCGCTCAAGTAGGTAGGTGGGCATTAAGCCCCCATTTTACAATTGAGAAGATAAAAACAGTGACAGCTAAATTTTTTGAGTAGTTACTACGTGCCAAGCACTGTCATAAGCCACTTAGGTGTATTTTCTCGTAACAACCCCATGAAGTAGTGAGGACTAGGTATTATCTCTATTTTCTGTCTGAGGAGTTTGAGGCTTACAGATGTCTAACACTGCATTCGAGGCCACACAGCAATAACTGCCCGAGCTGGAACCGAGATCCAGAGCTGGTCGACTCTACAGCTCGGCTCCCCTTCACGGCCATCGACTGCCAAGAACTGGAGAGGTCTGTTGACTCACAAAAGGTCACACAGCAAACGACTAGCAGATCCTAGCTCTTCTGACTTCCTGCTCAGAACTGAAAGGAGTGTTTGCTAAGTCCATGATTCAGGTAAAGTTCTTTTAAGTAGAAGGCACATAAAAACCTAAGCGCTGAACTGCTATACTTTAGAAGTATAAAAAGTAACGAGAGAGGAAGGGAGAAAAACTAACTTACTTCTCTTTACAAAACAGGAAGCTGTTCTCAGTGGAAATCAGTAACCGCTAAAGTACATAAACCTCTATTAAGAATCAATAACAAAAATTGAGTTTTTCAAGTCATTTCTTTTAACTATATTCTGCCGAAGGCTTTTTTTCCACAGTAACACGTTCAACTGAAAAGCATCTGACTTTCTGCTCAAGAAAGTTCACGCACGCTCCAGAGGCAAAGCAAGTCCATGGCAACTCCTCCTCTCAAACCTCCCAACGATCTTGACCTTCAAGTCTGAACACATGATACATACAACCCTCCTCCTGCGCAACAACCCAAAGCAGCTCTCCCAGGAGTAAAAACCAAACAAAACAGTCAGCTCCACAGTCTCTCTCCCCGTGTATTATCAGCATTCAGCGCTTTAAAGAAGCCGAGCTCTTACCTCCCCATGTTTCGGTCCTACGAATCGCACTGTTATCAGGGGCACTTCATGAAACCGACCCCATTTGACCGACATGACTGCCCCCCATGCCAGGAAGTGCGCTCTCACGGAAGGAGGGGCGCATGCCGGCAGGGCAGAGCCCAGCCGCCTGGCGCTGCCATTAGAGCGCCCGTCAGAGGAAGCCGGAGACTGGTTGAGAAAGCAAAGGAGGGAGGGCTGGGGCTGCTGGTTTCCTCAACACGAGCTCAACTATTCGAAGGGCTGCCAGTGAAGCCAACCACCCCAGTTACAGGGGACACAGGAAATGAAACAAAACCAATTCCCCAAAATGTGTGCGTGGTGCTGAAGTTGCACGATAGGAACACTGGTGACGACTGAAGCCACTTTTTAAACACTGGAAGCCAGAGAACACATCTGACCTATTTAAAAACAAACACCTCGTTTCAGAAGAAGCAGCACATCTCCTAAGAAACTTTTCAGTGAAGTCGCCTGTGCTAAGTGGTGACGGGCTGTTTCCTGAAATTGGACTTTTCCCTGTTTAACAACCGACAAAACGCTTCCACCGTGTGCCGGGAAATGGAAGCCACGAGTGTTTAAAGGGGAAGGGGCAGACACCTACACCAGGACACTAGGAAGAAAAATAGGTTTTCATCCTTTTAAAATCTACCGCTTTAGACAAGCAATTAAAACGCGAAACACGCTGCGAGTATGCAACTGTCATGCTGCAGATTTCTAATCAAAGAAGCGATGAGCGAGGTTAAGAACTTGTCTAAAACATTTCTAACCATCCCCTAGCTGCCTGCAGAGGGAGAGCCTAGGAAAAAGAACAAGGGAAAAGAAAAAGAAAATCAGCGCGCTGGGCTGGTTTGGAGAGGGCCCCTCCACTCTCTCCACGCAGGAGAGCGTCACGCTTGCTGGCGTCGGAACTCTGTGGCAAGCAAACTCACTGAGGAGGAAGCAGCCCCAGCTCTCAAAGGTGCAAAACTCGACAAAAGCAGAAGCTGTCCGTCTTCCTGTTATACTTCCTGTCTAGGCTCTCCCCTTCAAAAACACGCCCAACATATTTATCTATTAACTCATGCCAGTTATTGGTAATTCTTAAAAGGACACGTGAAGGATTAGTCTCAATTTCTCAAATCCTACACATCGGCAGCCCAATGCTACAGACGAACTGCGTGATCCAGGAAGGTGAACCATTTGCCACCTTGTGGCTGGCTTTGGGCTCCTCTGAATATAATTTAACAATTATTTATTATCACATATTATAAATTAACATAACAATGAACATGCTGACTATATTTCAGTTAATAACTACAAATGACTTCATTGTGTGTGACTATATAGCATGCTTAATTGTAAGGAAAGTAGAAATTTCCAAACCATCCTTAAAGACTTTAAGAATTAGAGGGGGTGATTTAATATAATCTGCAGTACATGCTGAAACTTTTCCTTTAAGAGAAAGTAGGAATGGTTTCACTGTACAGTAAATTAATAAAAGCAGATTAGATGAGATCGAATAGATATCTCTTTAAAAAATAATTGAAAAGCCAAAAGTGTTACCATTTTCATAAAATAAGCATTCCCAATTTTTAACATGCCCGAGAAGTAACATTATTCAGTGGCTATGAAATCAGCTGAGTTACTGTCATCTCACTAAGAAACGCTCGCTTGTACGTGTGCGGTCGGCAAAACCCCGGGTGGCATAGCGGTGCATAGAGACAGGGTATTCACCGCAATTTAAACACAGGCCACTTCAGTACGTCCAGTATTTCTTACTATCTTTTGGTACATTGGCAGAAGCCAAGCTATTCTACTGGAGGTTCTAAAAAACTGTTGTTTAAAGTTAGCGAGTGCCAATTATGAAAGGTGACTCTTAAACGTCTTAATATATTTGCTCACCGGGGTACTCCAAACACCTGACAACATGCAACAGATTGCAATCTAGGTTTCGAGGTTTGTCATTTTTTTGAGTTTCTGTGGCTGGAGATAGCACAAGCCCCCAAAGGTCAAATCGTGAAGCCAGGAGGGAAAGAGGAACCACCTCATTGCAAAAGAATGCTGTCATTCTGATAAGGGGTCAGCCCACACTGCTTCTGCCAGTGATGACAGGCTTGCCTCTCACACAAATTACATTCTTTTCTCGTGCCCTTTCTCTTCACCCTCCCAGGAGCAAAATGACAGTCCTTGGCTTATTTAAAGAGTCACAAAGAAAAGGATACTTTCAGTAGCAGAGTTTGTTTAACGGGGAGTGGGGAAGAGCACTACCTGCTGGAAGTCAGACCACGAGAGGCTCTTGCCTTAAGGTCATCTAGTTCTGTGACCTGCAGCGCGAGGCTTTGTGCTGCAGGTTGTGGAGCAGGGAGGCCAGGGTGACTTTTAAAGGTCAGGTTCCAGGACCTGAGTTCATGCTTACATCATCCTGCTCCTGTCTGTCTGTGTTAGCTCAGCAACGCCATGGCCGGTGAACGCACCACTGTGCCTGGCAGTCGGGGTCACTGCAGAGCCGACAGGGAGGGCAAGCTCCACTTAGTGACTGATCTCCCAGTTATCAGTTTGTTTGAAGGAGATGTTCCAGTTTAAAAACATTTTAAAATCATACAAACAGATCGTACAGTTTTTCAAGGGACAGCCCATGGGCTTGTTAGCACCCAGCAGGACACCGAGACTACAGATGTCACTCTAACACTTAGTTGATTTACAGCGACCTTTCCAAGGAGACTTTCTTTTGCTGAGGCCAACCAGTGTCCGAGCCAGCAGTGATAAGGAAAATACACACGGCTCTGTTTTAAGCCTTGCTGCCTGTAATGTAGAATACCACTAAGCATTCTGCCCTCTTTAACCTTATTTTTGATTTACAAAACAGAGCTGTGAAGTTCATACTTATATGTATTCTAGAAAGCACTTGCTAGATTCTCTGCATTGTCTTCTAGTTTTCAGACGGCCCCTCTGCTGTCCATGCTGCACTTGGGCCAGAGAAATGAAGAGAGAAACCAATTTTGGTGGCAGGTTGTCACCCCTCTGATGTCACCCATCAGAAAAACCCCTCTGATGGACTCCTCTGACTGTTGAGCAAACCTAGTGTTTTCTAGAAGAGATGCTATTTACAAAACCCAGTAAAACACATCGGCCATATTGTGACCACCCACTTAACTGAGGGCCTAAGAATAAGAAGCCCATGGTTTTGTTTCTGGGGGCAGGGCATGGGGTGGGGGGGAGGGGGTGGGGAGATGCCCATTTACAGCAGGACCCTGGAGTTCAGTGTGTGTTTACTCCCTTACTTCTGAGTGTGTCTGTGCACCTGTGTGTCTGTGCACCCCTCCCCCTAACACACACGTGTACATGGTGATTCCCAAGCAGGAGCTCCTTAACGATTTGCAGTTATCTTTTACTATCTTCTCATTTTGTTGGAGGCTGGCCAGGGGGGGGTAAATGCAGGGCCACAGCAGTGGGAGGCCGAGAGGTTTTCCCCAGCACTGGGGATCGATGTAAGTTATCTCCTTTTCTTTCTTCCTCTTTAAAATACAGTTTAAAAAGCAGATTAAAAGAGCAGTTATCTCTGCGTCGGGTTATTATAGGTGATTTTTATTTTCTTGTTTTTATATTTTAATTACTCTTACCATGAGCATGGAAAAATTAGTAACTATACAAAAACGTGTACATATGTTATTTGAACCTCAGGCACCACAGAGGATGTGCTGCAGCATGCTCCTAGTTAGGAAGAGATCTAAGAATTCACGTTCGTCTTAAAAGTTCTTGTTATTTTCTGTGCGACAATCTTCCTAACCTCTAAACCTAAATATAAGTATTTTCCGTCCCCAGATCTGGGCATGACCCCCTGCAGCTGCACTTTAACCCTGATGACCGATTTCGGCACTGTGGTGGGGACTCCGGCATCCGGACCTCTGGCTCCACACTGGGACACACACGCGCCCACACAAGGTGCCCCACTCCCACAAAAGCGAGACACGTAAGTTAATGTGTGAAAGCTTCTTAGCATGCGGTGAAAACTCAGTGGTATTGTCTCTCGATATTTTTCTTGCTGGTTTTTTTTTCCTTCAATTAATACACTATTTCAGAGTGTTTCTCTGAATTTACTCCCATGCGTCCTCTCCCTTCTTCAGCTCTCAGGTGCAGGCAGGCTGTGACTACCAGGAGCCTCCGGGGGACGGACTGAGGGGTCACGCGAGGAACGCCCACGGCGATACTTACTTTGCTCTTTTTACTGCTGGACATTTTATTCTTGATGTAGCTGAACGTGCGGCTGACTTTTGTGCCGCTCTTCCCTTCAAAATCCTTCTTGGAGGGGCTCTGGGGCAGAAAATTGTAGTTCTCTTCTGTTATACTAAATAAACACAAAAAGACTGACTTAAAAAAAGAAAGACTACAGAAGTGATTTCTTCAAAACTAAAACATCTTCCGCAAAATTCTCTGTAACCATTTTTGTCACATACTATTTTAGCTACAGGTCAAGTCACCTTATATCCTTACGGAAAACGGGGGGGCAGAGTAAGAGATGGACGGAGGCTGCCGAACGGTGCGCTACATCATCCTCCGAGAACAGCACAGCCCAAAGCCCACGTTCTGTTGCCAAAGGCACTGCCCCCTCCCGCATCAGCACAAGATGGGGGAGTCCCGTACGGTCAGAGACTTCCAGAAAGACCTTATTCATGTCACTTTCCTTACAATAGGTTGTTATAACGACACTATTTTACTAAGTTATTGTGCACCTCTTACTGTGCACAATTTGTACATTAAACTCTCTCGTTCATGTGTACGTGCAGAAAAAATATACCACGCAGAGTTCAGTACCGTCCGCAGTTTCAGGCACCCACGGAGGGTTTTAGAGCACAGCCCCGGAGGGCTGAGGGGACTGCACACACACACACACACACACACACACACACACACACACACAATGAAATAAACTGTTGTTAGACTTATGATTTAAAATCGCCCCTAAGCAAAGACTACAAAAGTTCGTAAAGTCAAACAGATGTGTTTCCTACGTGAATAAACGCACACAATAATCTCCACCACTCAGAAGAGTGACAGTGGAAAATTACTGAAGACATTTAGAAAGGGTCCAGTCTTCATTACCAACCACATTATTCCAGGTTTATCACTCGAGAAAGTGAGAATCCAACGGACTCCACAGACTTAGTTTACTTAGTTAAATGCCATAACACGTTCTGGATTTCCTTCCCTCCCCTTCGGGAAAAAGAGTAACAAATAAATGTCTGGTACCTCTCTGTCAGATTGGCACTGGTGCTGTGGAAAGGCCGGGAATCTGGAAAACAAAAATGGCAGAGAAATGTCAGAACCGAAGGACGGTACCCGAAGGATAGAGAAAACGTCTAAAATGTTACAATGACACAGATAAAGCAGAAACAGCATTTGAAAGCCAGAGCATGGTGCCTTCTCCTCCCAAGGGTTTGGGGGAAGAAAAATTAAACCTGAAACCCTGAAATCAGAACTGTGACTGGGAGTGAATTTCCCAATAAAGAAGTTTAATCCAGGATTCAAGTCACTGAGCCGAAATCAAGATTTTTTCCTAATGTTCAAACTAAGATAAGACATGTTTAATTCGTGTTCTTATCAAATGTTCCGTTCCCACAGGCCATCATTCTGAGATGATGTTGAAGGAAGAATACAAAATGGGAAATTAAGTATCATATTCTGTTCATTTTGCTCTCAGGTAGTTCTTTCAACACTGAAAATCTAGCTGACACGTATCTGGTACGTTCCTGGACATTCCTGGAAAGGGTCCAGGAACAGCAAGGAGCATCCGAGCCGGCTCACATGGGCTCGGGCATGCCACTGATCTGGGGTGAGACCCCGGATTCGTTTCCTCTCTGTGAGAGGAGGGGCTGGCGCAGACGTGCAGGCCCTCTCCAGGTTGGTGCTGCATCAGCCGAGTCTCCCAGGCCCAGCCTCTCTCCTCCCACAACCACCAGGCCATAAACAGAAGCGGGTCATTAAAACTAAGGCCAAGTCAGACAGCAGGGCAATACTACGTAGAACCAACAGAAGGAACACCACTATTTTTGACCCTTAAACTCCCAAATCACTCTAGATTCTGAACAGAAATGCAAAATTGTAGTTATTACTCAGTAGATAGCCAACAGGTGGAAATAATGCATAAGAAACTTAAACTTTAAGTCTTCAAAAGACTGTTTTCTATACATTTTGTCTTTTACCTACTTGGGGTTCTTCTTCTATTTCACTGATGGTCACAGCCAGGTGAGAGGGGCAGGCGAGCCCACTAAGAATAAGTTCCAGGACCCGCCCCCCAGTTTGGCCGGTCTAGGTGTGATATCATCAGCATGTTAACCTTGGGAGGCCTTAGCTTAAACAAAAAAAACGACAAAAAAAAAACCCAAAATGGTTTAGATCGGTGGCTTTAAAGTTTTTGCTACCCAACGGATCCTTGAACGTTGCAAGCAACGTTAGGCTCTCTCAGGCTGCCAGGACTCTGTTGTAACTGACGCAGTTACCTAGTAAGTTACCACAGTAGTCATATGAACAAACTGAAAATAAAATCCATAAAAGTACCAACCAGCACAGAGCCTGGCCAGAGACAGGCTACCGGTAGATTTTGGTTGAATAAATTAAAAACTGTAAAAACAGTACGTAACTGAGCACTGGGAGGATGAATCTGTGGCTCCTGTAACAGTTTCCAACTTTGTCATCGCTGAAAAGTTTTTATTTCATTTACTATGATCTTCTGGACGTGGTTCTGAAATGTCATTAGTCACCGTGGTTCTGAAATTCCTAGTGTGGTCAGGTTTGCAGAGCATCTAGGGCACAGGTGGCAAACACAAGGCCCCCGGGACAAATCCGGCCCTCCACCTTGTTTTATCTGGCCTGGCACCTTGTTTCTACCTGGTGGCAGCGCCAAGCTCTTGCCTAACTGTTAAGGAGTAGTTACCTTTATACAGTCCTAAAATTATGTTCAGCCCTTTAAAGGCAACCGTAAGGCTGATGTGGCCCCCGGTGAAAGTGAGTTTGACACCCCTGAAAGGGTACGGATGTAACTTCCATGATGTAAATACTCACAGATGCAAAAACACCCGCCATCAAAGTGAGCCTGTTCATAAGTCTGTGAACACAGCACAGTGGACGCACTGCCTTGCAAATTCGCAATGTCCACACCGCCATTTGAAAACTGCTTAAACCACAGTTTCCTAAATTTGCGTGACCCTAAAAGCACCTCTTCTGTTTCTTCCTCCGCCCCCCGACCTCACTGGTATTTCTGAGTTTAAGGAACACATTTTGAGGAAGGTGGGATCCGATTCGAAGGTTTCCTCAAGCCCCTACACTTTGATATGTCCACCATAATTTTCCATTAGGGGTAGAGGAAATGCCGCCGGGACCTTTGCTTTTTCTGCCGCAGTGACCCGTTTCCGGCAGTCCCACAAACACACTGAGATGAAACAGCCTTGAGAATTTCTGAGCCCTCAAAGTTGTAAGTGGATTCTCACAACTTCTCTCTTACTGTAACTGGTAAAAAGTGGTATCTTACTGTGTGCCTAGGTACCAAATCCCTTTTAATCGTGAAGAAGTGCTGAACAGGTGAAGACCTGCACTAAAAGGAAATTAAGTACACTTTGTGTTTCTGTGTAGACGGTACTTTAAGAAGAATGCAAAAATGTCACTCTGAGCTTAACAGTGCTTAAATATTAAACTTTAATATTTAAATGTTAAATGACTAAATAAATATTGCTGAAACTCAGGGTCAGCAAGCAGTCGAGAATTAGGGTGCTCAATCATGTCGATACTGTAATTGCCTGGGACTCATTAGTGATATGAAATGAAGGCAATTCATTATTTAACTTTATATTAGAAATAATTTTCCATTAAAAATAACAATCCTGGAATAACTGTAGAAATCTTGCACAACTGAAAACAGTGAATTTACATGAAAGGAGGGATTCATTCGCTTTCCAAGTCTGCTAAAACGGACACCTCGTAAAGGTTTTAAACTAGATATCACCAAGTAAGGACTTACTCATCTGAAACCCACAGTGTGGAAAAAGGACTCAAAAAAAGTTCCAAGGAAAGAAAATAGGAGGAAAAGGTGAGGAGAAAAATCTTTAACATTGGCTTGCAAACAGCACCGGTGGGCATTTAGAGATCTGTCCCACGAGACAAAGTGAGTGAAAACGAGGAACACTGATGATGACATCATCAAATGGAAAGTTTTGTGAAATCAGCACTCGGCAATACGGAAGGACCAAGGCAGGAGGGGAACACGCCGCTGCTGCCTGGGAAGGTGTTTGCGTCCTGGGACGGGACCCCGTGCCCTGGGATCAGGCCGTTGGGTTAATCAGTGTACGTTGTGCACAGAAGCCCAAAACCGTCTCACCAAATTAATTTTCAAAGCAAAGCATGACGACAAATGGTTTAGACATGAGGGCATGCAGGGGGACAAAAGTCCCCACACGACTTCTCAGTGCTTGCCAGACACTGGAGAGCAGCCCCGGGGCCCCAGGGCTGCTTACTTACGCTGTGCCTCCTCCTTCTCCTCACTGGGATGAGCAGAGTCCAGAGAAAAGAGAGTTTTAGACTTAAGAAGAAGCGGAGAGATGCTGATGGAGAGGGAGATCTGCCTCGCGGGCTGCGGCAGCGGCGGCGGCAGGGCTGAGAAGTGGGTTAACGGGGTCATTAGAATAGGCAGAGAGGACGCCAGGACGACGCAGAAGGCACCTCCAACCCACGTGGGACAGAACAGTGTCCCCGGCCTGTGCGGTCCCCACAGAGGCCGCCTAGGCCAACAGCGCAGCTCATTCACATTTCCATCTTTATTTCTGAGCATGCAGGGTTCTAGCACAGCTTCTCAAAGTTCATTCAACAAATATGAACTTGTTAGATTATGAAACAAGAACTGAATTATTTTAATGGCTATAACTTACAGCTAGAGGTTTTTTTTTCCTCCTTCAAAGTACAACTGCATCTGGCTCTCCTCCCCCTCCCCCAAATCTCCTCAGTCACTGCCGCCTGCACACAGTGCACACCGGCGACTCGCCTCTTCCATCTTCAGGCCATGTCTGTCCTATGAGCTCACAACCAGTTCATCTCACGGCTCCCCTGCGGGCGGGTGGGTGTCCCACAGGCAGCTCAGACACAACAAGTCCCTAAAAAAACCTAGTTTTCCTCCAGACCTGCTCCTCCACCTATAACCCTTCACTTGGTTGAGTGGTACCTAAATCTAACTCATTACTCAAAACAGACACATGAATCCTTACATCACAGCTCACTCAGTCCTTCGGATTTTGTCTTCTAGAATTTTGTCAACGCCAACTTCTCCCGGCTGCCACTATTCTAGGCCCCAGGTCAGGCCACCAAATGCTGCCATCTGAATCCCACAATAGCTTTGCAATGCTCTGCCCGCCTCTCCTACCCAACACACTCTCCAGTGTGGTCTGTATGAAGTGCTTCAATCAATGAATGAATCGATTTAATCAACTTACAGCACTCTCCACTGCCCCTCAGGAAGCCCAAATCCCTCAGTCCTGCTTCCCATACACTGATTCACTGAGCAAATTCCTCATTTTCTTTTGGTCTCCATGTTGATATTACTCCTCCTCAAATTAAAATGTGTATGTATGTAACACATATAATACATCACATGCTTAACAATCATGTATATACTCAAGCCTTGCAATTCAACCAAAAGACCAATGGAAAAACTCCCTCTGCCTGACCCAGTTTATGCCCTGACATATGTGTCCATGTCATCTTTTCCCACCAGAAGCACTGTAAGAAAAAACATGTATTCCAATACGTTCTCATCCCACTGGCCACAGTTTAAAAAAAGAGAGGACACTAGCAGACAATGTACAGATAAACTATCCTCATCAGCACCGATGCCTCATCTTCCAGAGGCGCACCCTGATCTCTGGCCACGTGGACCGTTTAACTTTCAGATCTGGTGCTTGTCATACATGTGAACGGCACAGAGCAGCTCTCCAGACGGACTTCGCCGTCATAGTCTAATGAGATCTTCCAATCCCAAGCCAGTGTTCCCATCAAGGCACGCATAAGGAACCTGGCCAATTGCCACACAAGGAGGGAGGGCATACAACTGCCCCAAGGACAAGTGCCCCTGGTAAACACCATTCTGTGTGACAACCAAGCAAAACGAAGGAGAAAATGAAATCCATTAAAGAAGCCTGTGAAGGCAAAACATCTCATGGGTATGACTCTCCTCGTAACATTTTCCCCCCTAATGTGCTGGGTTCTTCCAGGGATAGAATCGATCAAGTAGTTTCTCTACAGTTTGTAGGCACCTTCTGGGTGCAAGCAATGACACGTTTAAAAACTGAGTTATTCTGTAGAGCAAAAATATGCTTGACTCTTTAAATTCTAAATGGAAACCATGTAAGTCTCCGGGCAGGCTGGGAGCCTCCACCCAATACTCTCTGATGCAAGAAGGAGTGATGTGAACACATTTCCAGGAGCGGATGGTGAGGGCAAGCCCTCCTGGTGTCGTTCCCACATGACACAGGCAGTGCCGGGCTACCATGATTCTCCAGAAGGAGCCAACAAGACGCTCCATCGTGTTCCTCCCACCAACACACCAAATCCAAGACATGAGTCAGGAAGCCTTCCCACCCACTGTGGTCCCTCCATAAGCTGTCACCAGTCTACCTGACACCCCAGAAGATGACAGAGAAATATTTGAGTCACCACCTTTACTCAGTATTTTCCTCTACATCGACGGATTTCTGCAACAGATTCCAGCTTAGAAATAGCGCTAGGCGTTTGTCTGTTTTTCTCATAGAGCAAATGACACAAGACACTCCAGACAGCAGCCCAGTACGTTCTCAGAAATGTTTAAACGTGAGGGACTGTGGGAGGAGCGGCTCATTTCTTTAAAGAAAGAAGACGGAGCACAGGAGCAAGCTGGACAGCAGGAAGTGCGGGTTAACTTCAGAAAGCATTTTGCTCCTAGACATGGGTGTCCATTAGACACAGCCACTTAAAGGACATGAGGGACACTGTCCTCGTCTCTTTCAAGCTGCTGAAGCTGGGCAGAGAGAAATGGGCCTGGGAACTAACTCACTCCTTAACGACAACAAGTACTTATCAGAAGGCAGGAAAAATACTAAGGACTTTACATAAATTCATATTTAAGCCCTGTCACATTATTATCGCTGTTTAATAGTTCAAATAATCGAGGCGAAGTGTTTCAGTGGCTAGCCCAAGGTCCCACAGGCACTCCGTGTGTTTACGACAAAACACGAGTTAAAATACGTGAAGTGTACCCAGCACTGTAGGCTGTGAAATCACTGCGCACACATTAATCACGACAGTTTCAGCGGGGAAGGCCACGACCACAGACAACGTGTGCAGCACGGAAATGAGCTAGAATTGGAGAGCTGAGTCTGGCAAGTCTAGAGCTATCTGTTTGGTTATGCTCATACTTAAAAAAGCACAGCACATGAAACAGAAGTTTTAGTCTCCTGTTCAGCGGCCTGGCTTTTGACACTTGTTTGTAAAGAATGTACCATGTTTCTGGTGCTAAATAAAAAAATACGTTTGGGAAAATTAACTTAATCGTGCCAGGGGAGGGACTCAGGAGAAACAGCGTCATTAGAGGTGACTGTGCTCCAATTAGAGTTTATGCTGACTCAGGAAGGAGGTGGGGCCAGTAAACACTTCCCGACCGCCCCCCCCCACAAAGCTGCATGCAGTGTATACTGTAAATGAGAATGAAGGCGCCCTATTTTAACAAAAGGACTCAACGCTTACTTAGAGCCCTGCCCTGGCAGCTGTCAGTCTCCCTCCGTGAGCTGAGCACAAACCGTCCTGGCCACAAGAGGCACAGCTCCCTGAGCCAGCCCCTCTGGCGCTCAAGGGCAGTGTTTCTTGGGAGTCAGCCACATTATTTATAGTGTTTGGCTAGCAACTGAAAACACAGTAAAAAACCATCTTGCTTTTTTGGGGAAAAATAATGAAGTATTTCATGCACAAGGCCAGAGAATGTGTGACAAAATATAGGAAAAAGATCTCTCTTTGGGACACAGTCTGCTGGAGCTGGGTGTTTGTTGCCATTGGAACAGAGTCCCTGCCAGGCCACCACACTTGCTAGTCCTGGAAGGAGGGTATGAAGGGCTGACATGTCTCACCAAAGGGCTCTTTCTTGTCTGTCTTTGGCACTCCAGGCCCATCAAATCCACTATCAACCATTTTCTTATAATAATTTCTATTCTATACCAGCAAAACCTCTCAATCAAAGTCAAATCAAAAAACCCAAACCCCAACAAAAGCAGGAAAAGCTATTTCTGTTACGGTTCTGTGAGGTTATACCTGTACCTCTGAGAATAAGTGACGTTAGGCACCTTTACTCAAGCCAGATCTGTATCTGAAGTAGTAACCGTATGGAAAGCAGAACAAAGTTAAGAGAATTGGCCAACTGGTCTTAACTCCACTGTGGGAGTTACAAAGAGTGGGCCTCCCGGAAGTCATGACTGGAGACAGAGCAACCCGTGAATGCAGGGGAGCTCCTTCTGTCCCCAACCTCTTAACAGGGGCTTTGTCAGGAGACACTGAAGAAGCACAAGAAACAGCAGGAGAGTTTATTCACTCCCTTTGCTTCGGCCTCCTGAATTCTTGCTCTTTCAGCAAAGGATGTAATGCATCACTCCACTTTTGTTGAGAATTTAAATCTTTACATCAAGACCTCACATTGACAACTCCTTTAAAAAGAAAAATCGGTATTTTAAAAATAATACAAAAAAGTGGGGTTTCCCAAAGAGCAAGCTGCCTTTCTGTGACAAACATTTGCATCCAATGCAAATATATTTTTGAGCATCTTTCGTTTGCAAAGGCCCTATATCTATGGCCGCCAGACATGTCTGTAACCTCACAGCCAGTGGACCCTGAATTCGCATACAGTGGCATTAATCGGTTTCTGATGTCATCCCCATGGCACTCACTTAACTAAAACTCTATTTCACTCTTTCTTTGTCCTTCATGAACTTGACATTTTGGAAGAGCTCAGAAAAATCACACTGGATAAAACTTGGATAATAGCCCTGTGGTAAAATAAGAGAGCATCCTGGAGACATAAGAGCATCACGTCTCTTAACATTTGGCGACTCCAGGTGAAGAATTTATGGTAATTCTTTGTATTGTTTTTGCAACTAATTTTAAAGTCTAACATTATTACAAAATAAAGTTTTAAAAAATATGGCAGGTTAAGGCCCTGAAAATACAATACATTTATTAATGTATTAAGGAGATTTTTAGGTAGCAAGAGGAGGAAGACCAGAGAACTGAATTCTACCTTATCTTTTCTGCTTCAATGATGAGCCATTCACTCAGAGGAAAAGGCAAGGAAATTTTTTAACATAATGCTATGGGATCTTAAAGTAAGAAAATTGGCAGAAAAAGTGTTTAAAGTATATTTAATTTTGTACAAAAGTAGTATACTCACTGTCCAACCCAGGATGGCTGATTGTCATTAACGAGATGGATTTTGTCAATGTAGAAGAAATGGCTGATGAACGGTAGTTAAATCCCTGTGGTTTAGATCCGTGACATGTCTGTAAGGTAAAAAAAGAAAGAACGGGGTCTAAGGACATGCTCTTGTATTTCTAGATAAGCCCAGAACTTTACATTCCAGCCCAAGCTGGGAATAAGGCCGCACACAGACCTAACAGCTGCAGCCAGACAGCCCCGGACGGAAGTCAGCCCCTGCCACAGCTGTTCAACTGCGGAGACTTGCTCAGCGCTACCGAGCCTTAGTTTGCTCACCTGGAAGCTGGAGGTAACTAGAGTATGCATCCTTTACAGTGGATTCATATCCCTGACGGAACCTAACAATGTTTGAAACTTAGCAAGTGCTTAATTAACCTCTGTTGAATGCACCACCAGATAAAAACCATTTCATTTGTGGGAGTATAGTAATAATATTCTGATCTCAAGGAGCTGGAAACAGAGATCTCAGTAAAAATGTTTCAAGCTCACAAGCAAAGCAGCCCTGTGTCTGGAAAGAAGCCTGAAAATCTCTTCCATTTCCTCTTCCGAGATTAGACTGCTTGCTTCTCTACATGAGGGCGGCTGCGAGTTGCTCACTTAACTCCCCAGTAAACTCACAGCGGCTTCGAGGCCCTGTAACCCAACCAGCTGCAGAAGGCCCTGCAGTGGCACTGCAGGGACAGTCACTCAGTCTTTACCAGCACGCCTCTGTTGTTCTGACAGCCCATTCTGATCGTTAACTGACTTTAATTCTGATAAGTCCCTTCCCTTCACAGCAGCTCAAACCCGCCCCTCTGTGCTTTGCACATGTTCAAAGGGAAGCAGTGAAAATCCGTTACTAGCATAACCGCGACTGGACAGCACTAAAGACTTCTGATTATTTAGGGCTTGTTTCCTGTGTCACCATGGAGTCTGACACACAGTTGCTATGTTTCCAATACAACTGTGAGGTCTGAAAAATGACCCCAGGGAAAGGCAGAGACTTTCAACAGGAAGTTGGCTGCAGGCAACGTGTCCAGATCAGAGAAATAAGCAGCGTTAAGTGCCCGCTCTGAGGTGGCACGCAAGATAAAAAATCTCTAGGTGGACAGAGTTCCTGGAAGGTGAGGCGCAGCAAAATTTCTTTAGGCCTTCTATTTGATTTTTTTAAGTACATTTTATTGATTATGCTATTACAGTGGTCCCATTTTTTTGTCTTCCCTTTATCCCCTCCACCCTGCACCCCCTCCCACCAGCCTTCTCCCCTCTTTAGTTCATGTCCATGGCTAAGTTCTTTGGCTTCTCACTTTCCTCCGCTATTCCTTTCATTAGGCCTTCACAGGGCCATAAGTGATGCACTCATTACTAAGGTGATCCCGCTGGTGCCAAACTTTTATTTGGTCACATGATTGCTGTGTAGTAGGATGAAATAAAGTTAAATTTCTACACAAAACTTCAGTCACCTATTCAAAGTATATAGGCTGTTTAACAGTTTTGTTTCCTTGTTTAATTAGAAATGTTTTGAGGTAGTGGGAGGTAGAAGAGGGTATGGGGAGCTAAATGGTGATGGAAGGAAGCTTGACTTGGGGTGGTGAACACACAATACAATGAATTAGTATAGAAATGTACACCTGAAACCGTTATAATTAACCAATGTCACCCCAATAAATTCAATAGAAAAGAAGAAAAAATGTTTCCCTATATTTCTACTTAAAACTCCAGTCACCTACTCAGAGACAGGTGTTTAACTTTTTTGTTTGTTTAGTTAGAAACGTTTCATCTGGATATGCATCTTGGAATCCTCTCAGAAATTAATTCCACGTCTCCCCTGCCCAAGAAAGAGCAGGAAAAGAGGACTGGGGGCTTCTCAACTCAGCAAGTCCCAGAGGGACTGTCAGAAAGGGCGAGTGTTAATGCAGGGCCGAGAAGATGAAAACTCAGGAAAGGTCACTTGATTTGGTAGACAAGGAAATCCATGACCTTCAAGAGAGGACTTCTGAGAAAGTGACAGTGGTGGACATCGAGGGATCATCGGGGGGTGAGAAGAGGGGGCAGGAAGTGCAGAGGCTCTCGCAAGAATTTGGGCAGGGACAGGAACGAGAGAATAACTAGTCCTTTCCTAGACAACGTGATGCGATAAAGAATAAGGAATTTCTTTCCAGGAGGGAGAAACTTGTGACATGGTTTTGAAAACGGGGAAATCTAATAATGGTACGTAACATGCCTCCAGACTCATTTTACTACCGGGCCGGTAGAAGAAGTCCTCAGAAAAGAAGAGAAAACTCAACTTAATATCCTCAGTACTTTCGTAATTTAAAAAGAAGTTGCTTTGATAGAGCATTTAAATCTATGCAGATTAATCATATTCTTTCATTAGTATTAAGTGCTAAAAACTTATTTTGTGCTAGACTGAGCAGACTATGTAATGAGTAAGTAATCACAGCTGCTAGCCTCATATTAACTAACATGAGGACACATTGAGGAAAACAGAAGTAAGGTTTTCCACATTTCAGCCTTACCTGCTGACCAAACATCCCATGTTCTCTCTGGCCTGATTCCAGATCCTCTTCCGAAAGGGACACCAAAGAGTCACCCCGCTCCTCGCCACTGAAAGGGTGCCTGAGCTCCTTGGTGTTTGCAGAGCTGACTTCCAGAGAGGAGGACGGCTTGTTTCCGACACCGTCTCCTCCGGCCAAGCCTTCTAGGCTGAAACTGAACACAGAGCGTGAGAGTTAGCACACCCTGCTCCCGAGTCCCAGAAAGGAAGAGGCACTACCCCTTTAGTGGCGTCTCTCTTGCACGTCTATAATTTCTATCGCACCCAGCGAGGCTGTCTGCAAGGGCACGGCACAGATGAGCACCACCTGCCTTCCCCGCACAGGCCTTGGCATGCTGAGAAAGAACGCTGCACTCAGATTTTCTTACCTCACTCAATGTGTTCAAACGTTGAACCATCTACAGAGAATTTTTCATATTTTTTTCAATATATCATATGGACAGACCATCTGATCTTATCGATCTTTTATTTATGTGTTTTTCCCTGATCTCTTGCTGAAATCTAACTCTGCTAATGCCAAATAATTCCATGGCATGGAGAAATTACGAGCCTAAGGAACTTTCAGAAGGCAAATGGGGAAGACTTGGACTTGCCCCGAGGCCATCAAGCAGACCTTTATAGCTGTAAGTTCCACGACAGGTTAGATGAGCTTTGTAACGTCACAGCTGTGCACCCGCCCAGAAAGCCCAAGTGCGACTGTGAGCACCAACATCTGTGCACACCTGCCCGGACAGCAACGGCTTCCCAGGCTTCCTGAGAACTGTTAGTTGCAGACAGGCACACAGGACACCTCAAAGAACAAAAGCTGAAAAGCTACTGAGTTGAAGAGTTTTAATTTTTTTTGTCCTGGTATTGACAAAAGGGGAAAAAAGGCAATCTTATGGTACAGTATCCAAAATGGGATCCCTGGAATAAAGAATTTTGTGGTTTGCTGAGTAAAAAGCATTTTCTATAAGCAGGTGGCTACAGAGAGATGTTAGCTTCTATCCTTTGTGGGGCTGCTGGGCAGAATGACTTATATCTGCTACAACAGCAGGGGAAGCTTCTGCAAAATAAGCAACACCTCAAAATACAGCTGTCGTGGACCATGTTCTCAGTTACGAACAGCTGAATTGTGTCTGAAGGGATACTGAAGTTACTTACTTATTTCTGCTCAAACTGTACAATTGCTACAAACAATTCACAAATAACAGTCTAAAAAGGCTCGTATTTGTGGGGTTTTTTTATTTCACAAATCACTATAAATTAAAACCATATGAAACAGCGGATTTTGGTTCTTTTTTTTAATTTCAGCATGAGAACAGAAATCACGATTGGCTGTAAGTACTGTCTCTGTAAAAGTCATTTTAATACCAGGGGCAAGAAGACAACCCAATGAAGAAGAAATTTTGTTTTCTATTGTAAACAATCTATAAATCCTAAGAAAACCAGATCTATGCCTTCCACTAAACTTAATTCTGCAAATGTTTTAGTAATCAAATCTGGCTGCTGAGTAGATGAGGAACCTGAAATGAACAGTTTGTGAATTTGGACTCGAAAGCGATGGGTGGATGTGGTAGCATAACAGAAACAAGGGCATTTGGTGAGCTACCTTGCTTCTGTCAATGTTTTCCTCGGGACGGGGGAATCCCTAGGACCTGAATTAGGGCAGACAGAACAAAGAAAGGCGTGGGCTGGCATACCACGCAGACAAGCGCGCAGAAAACACCCAGTCGACAGCCACCGGAGACACACAGGATGATGCACACACCCGACTGCTCGGCTGCACCCCTTCAACTGCACCAGCGACACCGATGGCAGAGGCAGTGGGACAGTGCGCTCACACACAAAGCGGGCCGCCATATGCAATCCAGCCACAGAGAAGCCAGCTCCAAGCCAAAGCCCACGGGCCCTAGGTCAGGACTTCCCCTTCGGCGGCTGGACACGGAACAATACCATACCTTCTGTAATTAAAGTCAGCACTCAGGGCAGCAGAGTATTGCACACCAGAGGGACACCAGCTCATACTGGGGATGACATCAACGACAGAAATAGAGATGGAGGGGGAAAAGAGGAAATAGGGATGGGGTTATTGGGTTTAAAAAGAAAAGGGCACAGTTAGAGACAGATGGACTTATATGAACATCAAAAAACTAGCGATGCAACACTGATTTACAGAAAGGCAAGAACAAACACCACGGAACCTTAAAACTGTTCTATCCACACAATGTGTTAGAAGCGACTATGTACGGTCTTAACGGGGGAACAAATTCAATCTGAAACCCAGTTTCTTCTAGAGAACCACCTACGAGCGGCCTCCTCTGCAGGTGCCCTCACGGAGGTGTCCCCCTCCGTTACGGCGGACCTCTCTGTGAGTCCCACTCCTCCCACACCTGCCTCATCTTCTACAGAGGAACTGGAAGGAACCAAGACACACCCCACTTGTGGTGGCAGGCCCCGAGTCATCAGCGTTTGTCATGTGTTTCCAGGAAGGCTCCCTCTACGCCAGACAATTCTTCAGCCTCCATAAAAACGGTGTCAAGAATCACATCCATCCTCAAACCCTATTCTCAAGGTTCTTATGCTGAAGATAAACTACAACAATGGTCTCATTTCCTCGCATTTCAATGATAACAAACGGATTCAGTTTCTTTTTTTTTTAAGAGATTCTATAATACTCAGAAATTTGTCTTTTTAGTTTTCAAACAAAAATTAAAAAATCCATTTGCTCATCTATTTCCCTATCTGTCTCAGCACTGATATTTATTCTCAAGCAACAGGTACAGAAAATCTGGGGTTGGAAAGGCCAAGTAAATATAAACAGCCAAAAAATAACCAATTCAAAATATCTGTTACTCTGGAAAGGGAACGGCATCAGTAGGTCAGGATTTTTTATTAAGAAAAGCTGCCCTTTAAAAATACACTGCTACTGTTTGGGCTTTACAGTTCTAAGTGACAGGCCTTTGTCTCCAGAAGGGGGAGAGCGGTGAAATCTCAGCTCCCTCTGGAATCTTGGAACTGGGAGGCCCAGCAGACACCCAAAGCACCCCTATCTTGAGCGCAGCAGTGTTCCCGCTTATCCACAGCTTTGTTTTCTAAGGTCTCGGTTACCCGAGGTTTAAAAATATTCACTGGAAAAATTCCAGAAATAAGTTTTAAAGTGTGTGCCCGAGTCATGGGACAACATCTCCCCCGTCCCACTCTAACCCATCACACCCAGAGGTGCATCGCCCCTTTGCCCAGCTTCTTCACTCAGGGCTCATTCCCGCCCATCAGTCAACCACTTGGTAGCCGACTCGGTTATTATTAGAATGTCTAGACATCTCAATGCTTGTGTTCAAGTGACCCCGATTTTACTTAATAATTAGGCTTCAAGGCCATTCCCGTAACTTCTATTATCATATATTGTTATCACTGTTCGATTTTATGATTGGTTATTGTTAGTCTCTTAATGTGCCTAATTTATACATTAAACTTTATCATAGGTTTGTATATATCGAAAAAAAAATGGCATACATAGGGTTTGGTGCTATCCATGATTTTAGGCATCCACTCGGGATCTTGGAACAGACTCCCCATGGATAAGTGAGCACCTACTGTATACCTAATGTGTTTTTGTGGTTGACAAATAGGGGTTTTCGAGAGAGAAGACAAGGAAAACGGTGGGAGAGTAAGTGTAAGAGCTACCCCTATGATTCTTCTAAAAGCAAATCTTTAATATCATTTTAAAACACTTTAATTGTAAAACATTTTAAATCAGATTAAATTAATAGTGTAAAGCTCCCAAGGGATGCAGCAAAAAGTAGAAATACACAGCTGAGGCACGTCTCTCATCTACAAAGGGAGACCAGGCTGACTTGTGAGTAGAAGTGAGCCTTGATATAATTTACAAGCAAGCACACATAAGACTCACAAGTCCACTCGTTAAAAATATTAACTCAGCCCTGGCCGGCGAGGCTCAGTTAGTTGGGTGTCGTCCCACAAACAAAAGGTTGACAGTTGGACTCCTAGTCAGGGCACATGGCTAGACTGCAGGTCTGGTCCCTGATTGGGGTGTATGCACGATCAATGTGTTCCTCTCTCTCTCTTTCTCCCTACCTTCTCCTCTCTCTAAATAAATACAATCTTTAAAAAAAATAAAATTATTAACTTAATTGTAAATCTCTAAACTATTAATAAAAATGCATATTATACCTAAATATCCAACTTCTTATTAAAAAACAAAATGTGGTTAATCAGGAACTGAATACACATTGTCAAATTATAAATTTTATATATGTAATTTTCTTATATTAAAAAAACTCCTTCTACTGATTTAAACATTCCTTTCCTCTCAAAAATATGTGGATGCCAGGATGGAATTTAAATGGAGGGACTGAAGAGCACCAGAAAGGCACGGGGAGGGACGTGCTGCTTTCCCAGGGTCTCAGGAAGCTGCAGACGGTCCCACAGTAGCAGAAACACTGCTCTTCCTGGAAGCAGAAAACTTCTTCCATAATTAAGAGCATTTTTGAGAGCATCCTGATGTCCCCAATTCCTCAGTTAGTGGGCGGGAGGGGCGGGGATCACATTTCATGGTTCTTTGACTTTGTTTTCAAATTTAGGAAGTTCTACATTGAAAAAAACTACACTCCTCCACCTTTTAATTCCTGTTGGAATGTTTCATTTTTACTTGTTAGGACTTAAGACAAAACGTAAAAGCATGCCTCCTCTTCTTCCTACAGAATATGACCATGGGTGAAACTCTCACTGGAGAGTGACTAGCACGGCTGTATCTATGTGCTAACTTGGACTGCACCCAGCAGCTCCTCATCTTCCAGAGTCTTTAAGTGCGGGGTTTCCATAAGTTCATATTAAAGAGCTTCAATAGAGAGCCAGGCACTTAACTCTGGAATTAAAGGAAGCAGCCACTTAAAAGTCACAGTGGAAAAGATCACCCCTTGCCTGCTTCTCAACAAACACCTTCAGCTAATGTTAAAAATATCTCTTTATAAATGTCTCCTCCTAGGAGAGACTAACCGAAATCTAACAATCATTTTTGGATTGGTAAATGTTTTTCCAGGCAACAGTAGAAAAGGTCACTAAAGACTTCTACACAGTAAAACAGAACTCGGTCTTTGAAAAATGTAAAGCCAATCAGTACTTTTTGAGTAGAAATGACTTTTCAGCTTATCACTAATTTTCAGCTTCAAAATGTTACCTAAACAAAAAACAGTCAAGGAATCAAACAGTGAGAGGGCCTGAGAAGCCAGCAGGTGCGTCTTGCTGTGGTGAGGAACGGCCACATCGCCCAGGGAAAGGGAACAGCGGGGCGGCCCTGGGACACAGACTTTCAGCGAATCACTGAAGAACGCGTGGAAAATATCTCAGGGCCTGTGTGCAAGGCGCACACGTATTTCTGCTTCTCCATCCCACTTTTCTTTTTTTTTTTTTGAAAGGAAGAAAAAAGTCCTCCCTAGTGTCCATTATAGAGGCACAACATAAACACTCCTTCAAATTCTTCTGGAGGAAGTTGGGGAGACCCTGTTAGCAAAACCTCAGATTCAAGAACGCATTTCCTAGGGAATGGACAATCGGCAATTAAGTACCTATATCCTATTTGCTCGAAGCAGATGTAGCATTCTCTAAGAACAGCTGTTTAATCATGGAAGAAGCAGAATAATGAGATGCTTGTTAGTATATGCTCAGAGGCAACATGGTTAGTCCAACAAGTTAGTGAACTCTGTACCTTCTCCTATGAATGGGAGGCCTCCTGACAACATCCCCCAGAACGCGCATTGAACTGAAAATGAATGGTGGGAGAGGTCAGTGTCACAGTGAAATAAAATGGACACGAACACATGACACATGCAGACATCACCCTGGGAAGAGACACAACCCCCGAAGAGAAACCGTACAGTCACTCAGAGGACAAGGAGTCAGGCTCACTAAATTATCAAAGTACAGGGATAAGGAGGAAGAAAGGCCATTCAAAACTTTCCAAGAGTTTTCTTAACACTTGAAGTTTCAGCTGACGCCATATGCAGGTAATACTGTAAGAATTGGTCAAACCAGTTAAAGTGATGGCTGACTCTCACCCCGCCATCTGCCGAGGCGTTACGGCAGTGGTGCAGGGTAACCCTGACGCTACGCTCCAACAGGAGGCTCCATGACAGTATTAATGTGGGAAACAGAAATGACTTAGATGATAGGGTTGTAGTCTCGGGGCAGTCCAAACAGCATTACGTAATCTTGGGCAATCCATTTAATCTGAGCTTCAATGTCCTCATCTGAGCTAAATGATCCGTAAAATCCCATCTAGCTCTGAAATCAAGGTCATGGCAAAGGGATCTATCGTGGGTTAACAAGAAAACTGGTTCACATATAAAGTAAACCCTTGTTTCTGGACACTGTTATCACCTAAGGCAAGAAGGTCCTGCCGTAAGGACCATTCCCTACATCCTTATTTTTCCTACTGGTGTGAATGCTTTAAAGACCAAAAAAAAAACAAAAACGCAGCATGAATGAAGCTGAAAATAAGGAGCTTTTAGAAACTGCTTGTGTATAGAACCTAGGTGGTCAAATGCAAACAAAAGCCACCCAGCAGATAAAGCAAGCCCTGCTTTTTAAGGTAAGCATTCTGAACTCCACCCAAGGATGAGCGATCAACACGGAATCTCAGAAAGAGTACCTGACCTGGACACCAGAGAGTAGGGTCCTACTGACCTTGGGAAGGTACGACAAACTATGTGCCCCAGTCCCACCTGCAGAAATGGGTCAGGAGGTCTGCGGCTGGGTCGCACTCACGCAAGTCCCCAGAGACTGGATGACACATGGAAAAGCACAATAATCTAATGATATTCAACAATTCTGATCATCTGTTGAGGACATACTTATAATCTAGGCTTTGTCGAAACTTTCTGTGTTAGAAGGAGATGGCAATTCCCGTGAAGCACTTTTAGAACTTAGATGTGTTTAAACTATATGATTTCATGTTTATTTTTTAATTTAAAACTGACAAATTATTCCCTCCAATGTTTTGTAATCTATGAATTTCATGAACAAACCCAGTCTAGATACATGTTACTGTTTATTAAACACCTGCTATGTGAGACATATTTTACCTGTAATATTTGTTACAAATACTCTGAACAGCAGGTGTTCTACAGATGAGAAAATTAAAGCTCAGAGGGGTCAAGTAATTTGCCCAAGTATATCTATGAAGAAAGAAGGTCTAGAGCTGGAGTTTGAATCGTGGCCTTCCTGATTCCAAGGGCTATTTTGTTCTTCTATACCACAGTGCCTCCTCAAATCTGTCACCAACCATAATCCCAAATCAAAAACTTCTCAACAACAAGCAGACACAGGGGGCAAACACGCAGCCAAGCATCTCACCTCCGGTGGTTCATTTCGCCGTCGCTGGCTGCATTCTTGCCAGGCCCCCAGCTGTGCCTCCGGAAAGGGGACAGAGAGCGCATGGAGCTCCTCAGCACAGAGCAGTTGGCAGGCACCTCGGTGATGCTGTCCATCTCTTCCTCTTCCATCTCCCCTGAGCCAGCGGGTTCACTCTCACTCTCCCGACCCTCGGCCCCCACCCCAGGGCTGGAGAAGCCATCGAGAGACTGCTGGTCTCTGGCCCTGTTCACACTCGCTATCTGGGGGAGGGACACATCACTGCCGTGAGACGAATGTCGGTCCAGGGAAACTGTGTCATCGGTGGAGGAACTGGATCCGGTGATGTCACAGACTGACTGCTCTTCCTCGGGCTGTCACGGGGAGAAAGCACAGCTGGTTGGAAAGCAGGCCTAAGCAGAGCACCTCCGTTATGCCTGACTGAGCCAATGGCTGGAAGTACATCAATGTTCCTTTTCTTACAGAGGGAAAAAAATCTAATTCAGGTCAGCCCTTCAGGTCAATACCACCAACTGAAATGAAGGGAATTATCTTTTGGCCATTGCTTCAACACTACAAGTGAGTGTGTCTGTACGCACCTGACCTTGGGTACACAGCCAAAGGAAACTCAGTAACTATCTTGAAGAGATACCTGCACTCTCGTGTTCAGAGCATTACTCACAGTAGCCAAGATACAGAAACATCCTAAGTATCCATCTACAGATGACTAGATAAAGAAAATATTAGTCAGCCTTTAAAGAAGAAGGAAATCCTGCCACTGGCAATAACATGCATGGCCCTGGAGGGCATCATGCCAAATGAAATAAGCCAGACACAGAAAGACAAATGCTACATGATCTTACCTATATGGGGAATCTAAAAATGTCAAGCTCATAGCAACAGTGAGCAGAATGGTGGCTGGAGGGCGGGGGAGGCAGGGAGATGTCAGTCAAAGGGAACAAACTTTCAGTTCTGAGATGAGTAAGTTCTGGAGACATAACCCACAGCATGGCGATTCCAGTTACTGATAACGCTGCAAACCTGGAATCTCCTGAGAGTGCGTCTCAGGTGCTCTCACCGCACACAGCAAAAGGGTGACCAAGGGCTTTATTTTACCTCTGGGAAAAGAGGCAGCACCTACTAGTATTTTCTAAGGGCTTCAATTAGTCTTTTGGATAACAGAGTGGCCCAGGTCGTGTATTTTATGATTATACTTTCTTACTGCTCAGAGCACCTCAGGACCTCTTTTCGCTTTAAAAACAAGGTCTAAATTGTGTGCACTGAGATCTTAGAAACCAGCAAATATCCGTAAGAATAAACATGAAGCTCATAACACTCAACAAAAAGTCACACTATTTACCAAGACAGAGAATGAATGAAAAAATCAGGTTAAGGCAAACAGTCGTGACCAACACCGCAGGCTGTTTTACAGGGACCGCTGCAGAGCCAGTGCCACCAATGGTGGCAGGAAGTGACCCAACACACCACCCCGCGCTGCAACGGCTTTCCTACAGATTGCATTTCAGAGAAGGGAGCAGAGGGCTGCAGCCTGGGCAGAAACTCGGGGACAGGCTGATGTTGCACAGCACACGTGTGGGTGACCCCCGATCCCGACTGCTAAGGAAGTTGCTGAGGGCCCGTCTGCCACTGCTGAGCTTCTACATAAATCACTGGCTGCTAAAGCAGGTGCTGGGAGACGGAAAGCAAAATAACAGCAAATGAACAGATTTCCTCCATCTCCTCAGGAGTGTAATGAGCATAAAAACGCCCACCTTACAAGGTTGCCGCGATCATAAATGAGCTCACACGTGCAGAAATTTCGGTTCAGTGCCCAGTATGTAGTAAGTACCTTGTAAATACCAGCCTGTCTCTCTGCTTTCCCTTTCATAAGTAAACCCTTGGTTTTAATAACGCTAGAGAAAAACATTTATTGCAAAACCTCTACTGGTGACAAACTTTGGCAGAGTGGAACTAATAAGAGAAGAACCCTCCAGTCTCCCTCCAAGAGGCCAGCAGGCATCCTGGTGAGGGCACGGCAAGGGCAAAGTGCACCACCGTTTCTGGTTTTCCCAAGGCAGGCCGATGTGAAATGCAGGTAAGGCTTCATTTGGGGAGTAAAAAATTGCATCTAGTTCTCCTGAGAAAAAAATTTGCACTGGCCATGGATGGGAGCAATCTTGTAAATGCTTTTGGCCATTTGAAAAAGCAGATACAATACAGCAAATTCTGATTCTGCAGAGCTAGGAAAATCGCTCCATTTGGTGGGCAGAAACAACCGTCATTCTGCAGAGAGACTGCCCAGAGACGAGGCACCACGTGCGCGCTAGGGAGCGGCAAGTGTTTCCTCACGAAGGCTTCTCCATTTTTAAAAAGCTTTTTACTATGAAAATTTTCAAACGTACAGAAATGTTTAACAAAACACTACTTATGTATCCATGACACCGATGAGTCAAACTGAAAGCAGGCACTCACAGATAATATCTAACCTATTTATCTCGGACACAACTGATTTACTTTCAGAGTGGAACCTCTCCAGAATGGCATTCCCCTAGGGGTGGTGGGGGCGGGGGAGATTTTAGAAGTCTTCACCATGAAAACCTCAAAATCATAGTGGTAATTACCCAAGTTCTGTTACTTAAAAAAAAAAAAATCTGATTACTTTCCCTCTTCCTAATAACTTCAGAGAAGGACACACCTTTGCAGCGTGTGGATTTTTTATTTAATGGAATCCCTTGAGTCAAGAGGTCCACAGTCCGTGATGAGTGGCGGTGACGGAAATCCTGACACTCCGCAATCTTTCCCAGGGCCTCCAGAAGATAGTGAGCACAAGGAAGAGGAACAAGGTGGAGAAGGGCTGGGGGAGGCCAAATGGACACCCCGAAAGCCGCCGGGACAACAGAGTGTTTGAAGGTACATTCACAGAGACTTAAATACGCTCTGGACCAGAACCCAGAACCTTAAGTCTCCGCCTTGTATCATGACTTTGCAATGCAGCATCGTCACATGGTCCTTGGAAAATGTAATCATCCACCAACACAGTCGCCACAACGCGTCTGCCCCTGCCCCCCCTACTAAGACACCCCCACTTGTGGAGAAGAGCTGAATATGACATCGGACCCTGTGGTGGGAAAGCCTTCTAGTTTTCTTAGGAAACAAAGCAGAACTCCCTGCGACTAGGTGCAGACATGAGCAAACCGCCCCCATGTCCTAGCCTCTTACAGGGCCTCAAATTATACGAAAAACACGAGGTGATTCATGGGCATGTGCTGGGCTTTTCACCGGCGAGAAAGCTTGGGCTCCCTAGCAGAGATCTAGAAAGTTCCAATTAAGCCGCGTGACATCACCAAGCTCAACAGTGAGCTTCACGCCTAAACACATTAATCAGAAAGGACTCTGTGGCTAGTTTATACACATGACATCATAGTGTGAGCCATGGGCCTTCCTGCCCACTGAAAAGCACTCATTGTCTTCTGACTGGATTCACTTCCACTTCTGTGGCCTTCCAAGTGAGGGGCAGAACTCACACGTGACAGCCATGATTCTGCAGAAGATAAAGGCCAACGCCTGTTTCTAAGCCCCCGGAAACCTGGACTCTGAAAGTCCTGCTCTGAAAGGAGCTTTTTTACTCTTCTCGAAGATCAGCTAAGAGCCAGAGAGAAGGTTGGCGGGGTTGAGGCTCCTCCAACACGCATGGCAGACCCTACCTTGGAGAAGACGATGTTGTCCACTTCTTCACCGGGTGAGTGGAAGAGGTCAGAGTCACTCCCAGATTCCCTTTTAAGTGCACCTTGTTTGGGGGCGCACTCCCTGCCCAGCCCAACATCCAGGAAGTTCTCACATTCTGAAAAAGAAAATTTAGCATTAAAAAAAAAAAAAAATCAGTTTCTTTTCATTCCAGCAATCGGCCTTTTAAATGTACTAACCAACCTCTCTCCCGCACCCCTTCTAATACTAAGAAGCTGGAAAGGATACAATCAAATTAGCAGCTTTCAACTCTGGAACTCTGATTCTAGGTTGATATAGTTACTACACAACCACCATGAGTTTGTCATGTCAATGTCAGGTACAAAAAGACAAAATGATTTAGAACCACAATTCCACCTATAATTAGGTATTTAAATGGAAATCTTTTCCTCCTGGTACTTAAGAGGTTTTTATTTCTTTGGGTATCAAAATCGGAATCTATGTGATAGATAAGGTTTGTGGCCAATTTGAGTTGTGTCTGGAAACTTCTTATTTTATCAGATACTGAGATAAGAGAGGGGAAGCACATCTAATGAACACATCGGTGTATTAAATTATGGGCTCGAATGAGTAAGAACAGAAATGTAACTACTTGATTTCTTGTACCGAAACAGATCTGACAGTGAGGAATAATACACTGAGGACGAAAATGTGTCATCTAGCTTCTCTTTCCAGTTCAGTAACCAGGACAGGGTCTGGAGTGCCAGACAGAGGGGCCCCAACAGAACTGTTACACTGTGCATCCAGGAGTTCTAAAGACTTATTAATACTACATTAAAATCAGCAAGGTATTTAACCCATCCTCTCCTATGAACTTTGTAAACAAACGGACATGTGACCTGTCAGCACCGGAGTCACAATCACTTGTCCACAATGAAACCAAAAACCCAAAGAAAGTCAGCAGTGGGCAGACATCAACCTCCTTCAAGACGTTCTGAAAAGTGAATCATCTAGCTAGCATTTTTATGTGTGATTTGGACAGACACACATGCATGTTTATCATCTGTAGGTGATGCTGTGACGAGGTGCAGGGGACATCACCCGGCTACCTAGCAAACAATATGAGGTGACGGCAAACAAAGGTTCCATTAACAGACCCAAATCCAAAATGAGGGACGGTCGGCCACCGTGTGATGGCTGAACTGCACCCACACAACTGGGCTTGCTCCTAGATAACGCTTCGAGTAAAACACAAACAGAAATGCGTGCGTGGGAATGAATGAGGTCACAGCAGTGGAAACACGAAACCCGTTCACCCGCTGTTGGAGCAGCGGGAGGAAAACGTGTCTGAGGACGCTGCTCCTCCCCAGGCAGAACAAATCCTGCAGATCGGAAGGCGCAGGGCTTCACTGTGACGGGGCTGCTGGGCAAGGGGTTGGGCCTCGTAAACTCATGAGTGTCACTGCACCAGAAGGTTTGGAGCAAAGGCTCTACAACTGTCAAGATGTTTCTGTGGAGACGGGGAAGCGAAGATTGGACCAGGCCATCCCCAGTGTCTCTCTTAATTCTTTGAGGGCAGGCTAGGACAATAAGTATGTGCGTGCTCACGCTAAGAAGAGGAAGTTGTTCTTACCTAAATTAACTAACAGTTGATCATTACTAAATTATTTGCTCTGGATTAGTCAGGAATCTTAAAGGAAGGCTCAGAGAGGCACCATATTGGGAGAGGTCATGAATCGCCTGTCAACAATATTACCTTTTCTATTAGTTAGGCATTTGACTATGTACCGGGGGACGTCCAAAAAAAGAGGGGTTTAGTGTGGGGGGGCAGGTTACAATCCCGCAGTGGAAATGAATGTAGTAAGAGACAATTTCAACACAGAAATACAGAGGATGCCATGGGAGGTGAAGCTGGGCCCACAGACTGATCTGAAAATGTTTTGGATAAGGAAAAAAAATGACATTAGCTCATACTCATCTTGGTGTCCAAACTGCGTCTGAGTGTGCTATTTCAGTGCAAACAGCCCTGCCCTTTCCCAAATGGAGATCATGGACACTGTGAGTGTCCTCTGCCACACCCATTTCAGAGCATGCACCACCTCAGGTGGAGCTGGTGCGCGTGAGCTTTCTACCTCTTCTACACTCGGAAAAACCAAAAGCTGCACTCCGTGGCTGAGGGGAAAATAGGGGGCTGGCCAAGGAAAGAAAAGGCTGCCACAGCAACCGTGCCGAGCCCCAGCAGGCCAGCTGGCAGGCCAACAGACCACGTCCAGATTCCGACGGGAAAACACACCAGCTCAAGACATTCGAATGGAAAATTCACAAGGAAGATCCAGACTCAGCCCTCGTAGGAATGCCTCACCCCGAAAAGAAATCCAAGGACCACAGGGTCCACCAACCAAGTGTGGGATAAGGGGCTGCTGTGTGATACAACGTTGATTGTTGAGATGCGGAGGAAGAGGAGACCATGGAAACCAGGAAAAGGGGAAAGTGAAGGGTTTTAAACATTTTGAAACCCCCCCAAACGGAGGTGAGTGGGGGTGGGGGTGGGGCAAAGGCAAAGCTAAACTACATGCCAGCTCATGTGTGTTGGTAAGTCTTCAAAACTAATAAAATCTTTCCTTTCTTTCCGATGAATAAGAGACAGCAGCACATGAAGGTACAGAGAAGAAGGGGCAGTGGCTTCAGACTCAGACTATTGTGACTTAATTCTAGGTCTGAGTACTTATTAGCAGACACATCCCGGGGAAGAGGTAACATTTACCCCCTAAGTCGCCATGTCCACACCAGTGAAACGAGAGGATGCGCACATCCCTAAAACAGTCGCCGTGACATGACAGTTAGAAATAATCTAGGCAGACAGCAACCAGAAGCCTGCCCCTCAGCACACAGCAGGCATGTGATCAACATGCCTAATGAAGTTCAGGCTTCATTGGCCCCTAACGTGTGAATCCACCAGCATCCTTGAGGTGTGCCGGACCTGTTTTATGGCCCACAATAAATGTCAGGAACTTTTGCGTCCTGAGCCATTAGTTTTTTAACAGCTAACAAAACATGTACTTTTAAAGATGCTATCTAGTCATTTAGGTATGAAATTACATGTACACACACAGATTATCGTTGGGGAAGGGCAGGAACATATCAGTAGCACTCACTGGCTTTGCTGAACCCTGCTAATCATAATGTAATCTTGTATTTATTTATCCAGAACTTAAAAATACACAAAGTCATTTTAAAAGACATTCTTTCATCTGGCCTAACACTACTGCTGTCCTGAGCTGTGTTCAAGAAGTAAAACAAGGAAACCTGCCTACAACTCACAAAAGGCAACGCCTGAAATGAAAAACCTCACGCCTGAAGTTCAGAAGCATAATCCAGATACTGGACTTTGTTAAATGAAGGGTCAGACAGAATCGCTCTAAAGCCGCCAAAGGGGTTATGTTCAGGGTTGGAGTATGGAGGGGTCAACACAATTCAAGATTATGCCCCGGGGAAAGGCTCAGAGGCTCAAAATTCACTTATTTCATGAGTGGAATAAACTGCACCAGGTGGAGAAATATCCTGTGAGCATTCAAAGGGTGAGTCAACCCACCCAACCTCACACAGCAGAGGGTCACTGCCCGGGCAGTTGGGAGTAACTAGACTTTTAGAAAAAGCTCCAGCTTAAGGAATAAAATAAGCAGATAGAGCTGAGAAGCAGTAGGAAACCACTCTGGAGGTAGAGGATCTCAAGTTTGTCTTTCAACTCAATGCTACCACAGCAGAGTCACGGCTAAACTACTTCCGGCAAGACCAGTCAAGGACTCAGTAATTCTAAAGCGGTTGAAGTTTGGGAAGGTGAACAGAAGGCGTTTTTGTTGGGTGAAGCGGATGTCAGAGCCCAGAATGCAGGCAGACAGTGTTCCCATGGCAGCTGCAGGGACAGGCAGTGGGACTCAGTTACTCACCGTGGCACGCAGACAACACCCGCCAGCGACAACAGCTTTGGAGATCAGAGACTACAGAGCACAGAGACATGAGGGGCCATGTCTTTGTCACAGTGAATTAGTGACTAAACCTCGTAAACAGCTGGGACACCGAACTCACCACTAGCCACGTGCTGTTTTACTACCAAGCAAGGTCTTGAGTATTTTACCCTCATCTGTTGTTACTGAGACCTCACCACACTCAGGGAATGACTCAATTCCTGACAGTCCTCCTGAAGCTTGGGGTTCTTAATGGCTGGCCGCACAGGAGAAGAACCAAAGGAGCTTCTAAAGAGCTTGATGCCCGGGCCACACCCCCAGCCCGATTACATCAGGATCTCTGTGGGCAGGACCCAGGCATCAGTGTATCTTAATGCTCCCATGACACGTTTCTTAAAAAATTTTCATTCTGGAGTGTAAAGCTCTTTTAAATTATATCTGATATAAAATATTATGTTAGTTTCAATGCACAACATTGTGATTTGATATTTATAGACCTTACGAAGCGATGGCCGTGGAAAGCCTAGTAACCAGAGTTACTGCGACAGTGAATGCATTCCCTGGGCTGTATGTTACATCCCCGTGACTTACTTATGTCACAGCCATGAGTTTGTACCTCTTAATCCCCTTCACCTTTTGGCACACCTCCCACCCCCGCCCCACCGCCCAATCCTGCCGAGCTACTTTCAATTTGCAGCCAAAACTGAGAGCCGCAGGTTTAGTCCTTGACGGTATGTATTATAGTTTGACCAGGTTAGCACAGTGTTATCACAGGCACACACAGATGCCCGCAGAGGTGAACTAACAGATCATAAAGTCCCATGTGAGGACTTCCCACCGATTCAGGCAACTGCATGTGCTCCCTATCCACTGTGCCAACAGACCCAAACCACACCCCCCCCTCCCTCTGCTTTACTGCACGCCACGCTGAGAAAGGACAGACCCCCGAACCCAACCGGCTGCTGTGAGAGTGGGCGGCAGCCCTTCAACGGAGATGTCCTGGACACAGGTGTTGGGCACACTGGAAGTGGGCAAACCCCGCCTACCTGGGCTCTGCGTTGGGGCCAAGAGAGACGGCGCGTCCGCACACGGCTCTAGCGTGCACCAGTTTTCTCGGTTTATCTGAAGACAAAGAAAAACAGGCAGCGTCAGACAGAGAAGGAACGTGGGGCGATCTTGCAGCCGCTGGCAGTGTATCTACTACACCATCGCTATGTTTTCCTTTAAAATTTTATGGAAAAGTGGGTAAAATTATTTTCAGAAGAGACACCTTTTCACAATTAAATTAAGGTAATTCACGATGCTTTTAGGCGGCTTGATAAATGTTAGGCATATAAAAGTAATTTTTATTACATTTAATATAATTTTTAAAGTTATCATTAGAGATTTTTAACAGTCTTCTCTCAGTAACTGATAGAACAAGTAGACACAAAATCAGTAAGGATACAGAAAACTTGAAAAACATAATCAGCCAATTTGATGCAACAAACACATATAAAACACTTTACCCCCAAACAGCAGAATAAACGTTCTTTCCGAGTGTATGTGAAAGATAGACCATATCATGTGGTATAAAATGAGTCTCAAATTTGAGGATTAAAAACATACCAAGCATGGTCTTTAGTTTAAACAGTACTAAATTTAGAAATCAAAATCAAAAAGATATCTGAAAAAAAAACCCACAAATATTTTAAAAGTTTCTTATAAAACCTTCTAAAAATTCCATGATCAAAGAAGAAATCTTAAGGAAACACTGGATATTAGTTAAATATTAGAAAATATTTTGAACTGAATAAAAATAAAACATCTCTAAAATATGAGATACAGCTAAAACAGTGCTTTAAGAGCAAAATTTATAATATTAAATGCCTATATTAGAAAAAAAAAAGATCTCAGATCAAGAATATCAATCACCACGTTAAAAAACTAGAGCCCTGACCAGTGTGGCTCAGCTGTTTGGGCACCATCCTGCAAAGCGAAAGGTCGCTGGTTAGTCCCCAGTCAGGGCACACGCCCGGGTTGCAGGTTTGGCTACCAGTCGTGGCGTGCACATGAGGCAACCAACTGGTGTTTCTCTCCCTCTCTTTCTCATTCCCTTCCCCTCTCTCTAAAAATAAATAAAATCTTTCAAAAAAAAAAAAACTAGAAAAGGGAGCAGATTAACCAGCAGCAAACAGGATTTAAGAAAAAAACAAAGAGCAGAAATCAATGTCATGGAAAACAAAGAAACAATAAAATCAATAACGTCAAAACGTGGTTTCCTTGAAAAGATCGATGAGATCAGTAAAACTCTAGCTAGACTGACGGAGAAGAAAAGTTACAAATTATCAGTATCGGAAATTAAAGGGGGCATTATTATAGATCCCGTGGACATTGAAAAGATAACAGAGGAATATTATGAACAACTTTACTGCCTGTTATTATAACCCAGACTAGAGACATTTTCCTTCGATGTTCCTGAGGGGCATAAAGAGCCCAAAGGTGTGTAAACTGAGGAAAGAAGGATGGCCCTGAGTACGGGCATGGTGACACATCTGCTGTCAGGTCACTCTCTTCTCCAAGAGATGACCCCTAAGACTGAGGTTTTCACATTAATAAAGAAGCGGGTTCCCTGAACCATTAACATGCTTCTTCGCCAGCTCTGAGACCAGGCTTGGCAAAAGATTCTGATCGCCAGATTAGGATTAAGAGACAGAAGAGGAAGAAACGATAGTGTTGAGACTGCTAATAACTTGAGTCTTAAGAGGAAAACGGAGATAATTATGAGCCCCTCAATCCAGATTTTCCCTGACGGAGTCTCTATTAGTCAAATACAGGATCAGCAAAGAACTAAACAGGAGAGAATAGGTCAAGATGATTGACAAATTTTGTGCAACAAGCAGCTCAAAATGAAAACAGAAACCCCGCCATTAAATATCCACATCTTTTGGAGGGATAAGTTACCGAAACAGAGTTTCTGCCTCTGACCACATCATGAATCTTTAGCCAAAAAACAAAGTTAGTCTTTTGTTCACAGTATGTCCGTGATCTCCGTGACAAGCAGTTCACAGACACCGTAGGTAATCCACACGCCCAGTTCTGGAGAGCTACAGTCCATCCACCTGGGATGACAGAAGCCACTTCAGGAGAAACGCCAGGCTGCCACCCCCGCCACAATATTACGTTTCGTTCCCTGCGACCCCTTGTAATCACATACACCACACCCACGTGTTCCCATCAGTCTGAAAATAGAGCTGTGCATATTTTCACCGCACAGGGAGCTGCCTTTTGTTTTTGGCAGTGTTTCTGCTCCTGTTTATATCTGAACATCCTAATAATACAGCTCATGGTTACACCCAGCCTTCCCAGCCATTGCCCGTATTTACTTCCTCTGCAACTGTCTCAGGAGATCCAGCCAGAGTTCCAAGGCTGAACAAAAGGAAGCACAAACCCACCATCCGGACATAAAAGCCAACATCTGAGTCAAAGTCATTTAAGGGAATCAAATTGTAACTGAGCAGATGGTGGAGCTTGTCTTCGGTTCTCAGCCTCCTTATCTTTGCACACAGTGTGGAAGTCTCTTAGGAGCAAGCAAACTTTTCAAGGACGTATATTTCTCTGGACAATAACAATGAACTTAATGACAAGCCGCTACTCTTGAGCTTTAGGGACCGAGGTCACGTGGCCTGCCCAAACTCTGTGAATGGGGCAGGGGAGGTGGGGGTGGTCCTCCTCTGTAAATACTTTCGTTTTGTGCACATGAAACATGGTTGCACATCTTCTCACCACTCATCTGAGACTCGGAATTACTAGCTACAGAGTATGCTCTCAATAAATCATCAGTAACATGAGGTAAAAGGTACCCCAAATTATAAAGGAACGGCCCCCTAATTTAAAATCAGTTTAAGTCAGCAGTTAATCCTAGATTCGGACCCTCTTCTTGGCATGCTGACTTTACCAGATTCCTGATCTTTGCTATCCTCTTGCGTGATGAACGATCTCAGCAATGCTCATCACGAGTTACCTAGCGAACTGCATGAGGCGAAGGGTGCTCTCACTCACCAACCTGGGAGGTCAGCGCTAGCTTAGTGAAGGGTGCGGAGGGACACAGGCTAACAAAACCCTTCCGTCTCCCATTTGAGCACGTGATTCATCACCACCAACCACTCATGCTAAGAGCCAAAAGCCACGCACGCACTAGGAGAGGGCAACCAAGGACTGTCGCACAGCGAAGAAGAGGAACGACGTTTTGTGTGCGCTTGGGAGGATGGAAGGGCGGGTGACAAGGAACATGATCAACTTGTGTGTTACGATTTAGGAAAAAATCCAGAAAGGAGGTAAGATCTGGGTTGTGTGGAAGGTTGATGATGGAAGCAAGAGCTGACCTGAAGATAAAGACCAACGTGTGCGGCCTGAGGAAAGGCCTTAATGCAGAACTAACTATCACAAAACCAGCTACACAGACCTGGCGACGAAGGGACCAGATCAGAACGTACAACAAGGCGACAAAAGTGTGGGTACACAACACAGGATGGGAATTTCGAAGCTAATCTTGAGTGGATTATTAGGATGCCAGCGGGAGGGACAGGGGTCGTAAATGTGGAATACCAAAGTGACAGGTTCAAAATCTTAATTTTGTGACTGCTGTCATACTTCACCTCTGTGATTCGATACCGGCCTTATCAGTACATTACATATAGTTTATATCAGATGATGTTCATGAATCCATGCTCACAAACTTAAAAGATTAACTCACTCAATGAACAAATACTTACTGAGTATTTAATATGAATTAAGGACCTTGCTCTGAGTGCTTAGATATATTTAATGAACATGTGAAAAAAATTACAAACTCCTTAGTATAAAAAGCCAACTTCCACCAACATATGCATGAGAATTCAAATGGCAAGTATACCCAATACCATTATTTTTTTTTAAACACCGATGAAAGATACTGAAATTCAACATCAAAGATAATTGGAGAATACTTCTGAATAATTTTTAAGAAAGAACTGTAGGGAAATCCTGCTATACATTATGTGATAAACTGAACTTGTAAGAGATCGTGCACCTCTCCAAAGTTTAGAAATTCCTTCACTGAGAAAGAAGTGATTAACTTCTAAGGCTTTTTCCAACATAAAATGTCTAAGATAGAAAAAACATACATTTGTGTATGTAAACAAAAACTGATATACGCATTCAGGCAATAAAAGGAACTGGTTGGCTCAAAGGAAAAGTCTAGGTGAGCAAGAAAAAACACGGACTTTGAAAACAACCAGATCTGGGGTTGCATCCCATCAGCTATTACGCATGAGCGATGGGAAATTGCTGACTATCTGAATCTGTTTTTCCCTGTGTAAAATGAGTCTAGGAACATAAGAATTTGACGCCTGCGTCTCATGTCCATCCGCTTCTTCCCACTTCAGACCACAAAACCATCTACTCATGCCTGGACCGCCACAATGGCGGCCTGACGGGTTCCCACGCTGCCAGAGGACCCTGCGTAAACATGAACTGAGAAGCAATGTGCCCACACAAAGCGAACCCCTCATCCTGGCTGTGAAGGCCCTGCTTTTCCAGGTACCACTTCTGCCTCCAGCCTTCTCTGCCCCTTCCCACTGACTCAGGATGCTCCTGCCACAATGGCTCTGTCAGTTTTTTCCTATCTCAGGGCCTTGTATTTGCTGTTCGTTCTTTCCCTTGGGAGAGCCGGCATATTGTTATCCCGTAGAGATCGGCACTTTTAAATGTCAGCACTTGAGAAAGATTTAATCTGAAATAGGTCTTCCCGTTACTGCTCGCATAGCTCGTTGCTTATTTCTGTCGAACCGCTCACAATAAATCGCACTTTATTTCTCCCTTTGTTGCCTGTCCTTAAGCGGTACGAGGATTTTAGAGAACTGCATGTCCCTTGGACTTAGCACTCCACGCATGACACCCAATAGGTCATTCACACTGATCCCATGCTGGAAACAGACTGTTTTCTGGGCTCCTTGTGTACATTTATTTGTAAAAAAAAAAAAAAAAAAAAAAAAAAGGCTACTGTCCGAGAGAAGTGAAGTTTTCTCTATTGAAAATCTTCTGTTATATAATAGGCCGTTTGGTATAAACAAAGATTCATCTAAAAAACTCATGACATCCTCCATGAGCTGTGGCCTTGGGAGAAGACCCACATCTCTGTCACTCAGGTCGTTCCCACTCCTCACCATGCTCCACAGAACCCCTGAGCTGTTGACACGAAAACGGGGAAAACAGCGGCTGCCGGACAGTCCCTAGTGAGGCGATCGATGCCTGGAGCAGTGCTTTGCCGTGGCCGAGGAAGAGCGTCTGTGTGCGCGGCCAGTCTGCCTATATGATGCAGCCCCTCAGAGAGGCTTCCCTGCCCCGTCGGAGCACAGCACGCCGCACGCTGTGGCATTTTAAAATGTACGATATTCCTGACATGTTCATTTCATATATATCCCTTAAAATGTCTGAAATGTATGATAAGACCTAGACTGAGGTTTTCTAGCTTCTCTCCCTCTTTTCCCGCCCCTTGGCCCCGTGAAATAATAGTCAGGCGTGTAAAGGTCCTAAAAACTGGGCTCTCCTACACATATGAGGACAGAACTGTCAGACAGTGTGATTTCAAAAAAGGGTATCCCATTTCAGAGAAACTAAAATGAGTAGTATCTTGGAACCAGCTCGAAATGCCAAGTTGCCAACGGCTCTCAGTCTAGGCCTGGCAAGTCAGACCACTGTCTGACAGCGATGGCGAGGGGCAAGGACACCACCCCCCACCAATCACAGCTCCTGGGTCAAGCCCCTCGTCCAGCGTGCTATTCACTGGCTCCGTGGTCTGGCCTTCTGGGCCCATTTCTTGGCCTCAACGGACCAATGAAAAAAATTAGGGAATCTCCAGTAATACACTGAATTGATAAATCAATAAAATAGCTCCACTATTTCCCTGACCAGGGCAATGCATTACCACACGGCCTACACTTCCCCAGCTCCATACGCTCCCAAGTTCAGGTACTGAGGTTCTTTTTGGCATCTCTGAAGCACTTGGTAGGCATCCAATTTCCCCTGCTTTTGCCAGAAAACTGCTAAACTTCCAAAAAGCACTCCTTAAGTTATCCAATATTCCCAGACTCCCATCTATGACTGGAGTTCTTACTAATTTTAGGTTCAAGGATGCCTCCTGGAGCAATTAGCTGCCCCGTGTCTCCGCCCTCATCCTGCCTAGACACCTAACACTGGAAAAACAAACACAGCTATCATCGGAGGCCGGGCCAGACCCGAAAACCACGCAAACCAAGCCCAAAGCACCACTTTGCCACTTTAATATGTGGATTGATTGGAGAAACTTCCAAAGGAAATAAACGTCTGTCTTTCCCCAAAAGAGCTGTGAGGGAGGAAACAAGAAAAGGCTCCGGCAAAAGACAGACTAAGAGAGGCAGCAAGAGAGAGAGAGAGAGAGAGACTGCCAGGGAAACACGCCCAGACAGAGGGGGCTGGGGTGGGAGGTGAGTGGGCGGGGATGGCGGGGACAGAGGGACAGACAGAGCAACTCTCAAGACAAACGTCTCCCTCTGAGATTTCCAAGCGTGTGAGGCTCTCCTGAGCGTAAGAATGCGTGTCAGGGAACGTAAAATGACAGTTAAACAGTAAGGGGCTCAGTGCCGACTCCCCAGTCCCACTGTTTCTGTTGAGATAGGCCTTTAAGAAGTCACCGACCCAACCGCCATCCCGCAACGCTCACATCTACTTCTCAGCCCAGCTCTCCGCGCAGGTGGCCAGGGACCCAGCTCTCAGACTCAAGAGGAAAGAGAGCCGGAGAGCTCAGGACTGCGTGGAGTGCGGCCCCTTACCTTCAGCAGCACCACGTCCACAGTCCTGTCCACCTTGGAGATGTCGCAGAGGCTGTACCGCCTCTTGTGCCGTTCATACATTTTGACCAAGTGCAGGTGAGAGGAGACAAAACACAGGAGAGGTGCCCACTGGGCACTCGGGGGGCCAGTGTACTCACGCTAGTCCAGAGTTCCAAATCTCTCACGGTGAGCTGGGGGAGACCTGTGCCTTCCAGGCTCCTCTCCCTATAAAACCCTCAAAGCGTCCAAAAATGAATTAAAAAGAAACCAGGCAACATCCAACTCCTTGAATTGAGCGAGAATTTTCGGACAACTTCAGAGCACTGGGAAGATGAATTTATAATTCATAATATAAACAATAAATGCCTCCTGATGCTATACTCTCACGCAGATCTTGACTGAAAGAGAAGCACACGCCACTTCCATCACTGGCGGTAACTCCAGTAGAAAAATAAAGACTGAACTGGCTGAGCATAACGGCCGATGCACGTGGGGGAAAAAACCAACAAAGCAGGCAATAAAAATCCAGGACGGGCTTTGTCAGGAACGGAAGAAAAAAAAAGGGAAGACAACTCTATTTCAAAGGAATGACATTTTAAAAAAATCCCATTAAATTCTGCTCCGGTATTAAAAAAAAAAAAGGCAAGAAAAATCAATTTTTTCTTTACAGGAAAAAAAAAAAAAAGCAGCAGCAGCTTAGAGATACTGTCCGAAGTAAAGAGCCTTTCCAGTCTGTCTAGCTCACCAGGCAGTAGGGCTTGGTTCTGATTTCAGTTGAAAATATGTAATGACAGCAGGAGGAAAAGGAAGAAAAAAAAGGCCCCTCCCTCCTAGGGCGCTGGCCCTGCCCAACCCCAGCCCCCTCCCGCCTTTCCCCTCACTCGCAAGAGCGTCAGGACTTGCCCTTTCAGCTCTGCACCAATAGCCTTGCAGCTCTGGGCACCTAATTGCAGTGGTGGGAACATGATTCACCCTCGAAGGAAGAGGCGAAAAACAAGGCTTCATTTTCCAGCCCGCTTCCTCCTCTTCCTCCAACTGCCCCCTACGAAAAAGGCTCTGTCAGGCGTCCCCAGATGCAAGGAGTGCTTTGATGTCAGGGCAGCAGGGTAATAGAGGGAGGAGATGGTTCCAACGCACTTTTCTGTTCCACCAAGTACAGAAAATCGAAACTACTCAAGGCACACACTGTGTCTCCTGGCCAAACGCAAACCAGTGATTTAACGTGAGAAAAATGTTAGCCAAGTATTTCAGGATTGTGTCTCTAGGATCCAGAATGTCTGCAAAGGTGTCTGACTAGGTTTAAAAATCATCAGTTCAGGTTTTTTTTGAAGGGGGGGGGGGTGAGTGATGGATGCGTGGAAGGGGGCTTTAAAGAAAATTAAAGAGGAAAGGAGTAAAATGAATGGGTCCGTGTCAGTATTTTGGGGGACTAAGAAAGTCACCTGGCTGGGACTTCACCCACTTCAAAGCTTCCATTCACACGAACTGAGCTCTGGTATGTGGCTGCTACTTCATTTGCCTGTTTTCTACTACTCTGAGCCCCGACCCTCTGGGGAACATTCTCAGGTGCCAGGCCTATCCCAGAATTCATTCTCTCACTTCCGACACTCTCTCACTTGGGCTGCAAATTATTTGGGAGAGAAAGGAGGAACAGAGGGAAGAAAAGGGGGGAAAGAGTAGAGAAAGATAAAATAAATAAGATTTTCTCCTACGAGCATTAGGCTGCTGATTTTCCTCAAGCAGTCAGGAGTCCCAGCTAGCCCTGGAGAGTGTGAACAAGGGGCTCAAAGACCACGACAGAAAGGAAGCAAAGAGACAGAATACCTGAACTTGTGCCGACACTGCAAGCAGAGTCAGAGAGAAGGTTTTTCAGGAACTGCATATACAAGGGGAGTCGAGGGTCTGATGAGTCACCATTTATTTCCTCAGGCCAGGCATTCAAGTTGCCAACCAGCTAGATAGAAGGAGAGAAACGCAGCCTGCTCTAATGCAAGCGTTTTCCTCATCTGGCTGCTAACACTACAGCTCCAGCTCCGACCCACCCAAGGCCTTTGATCCCCCACCCCTCGCTGTTCACTGGCGTGGACAGCCGCCCCTGCCCCACGTGCCCCCAGTGTGCCTAGGCCGGTGATGTTACCAACAGGTACAGTGAAACGGGGGGGGGGGTGCTTTTCATTACAGTGACGATGGAAACCAGTAGAAACAAGAGCACCAGAGAAACACTAAAGAGTTGTAAATAAAATTCTTGCTCAGGCTTACCAAAAGGGTGGGAACCTGGTCAGCAATTTACAAATGCTTTGAAACTATGTGGTCTACGGCAGAAATCAAAAGATCCTGCAGGCTGTACGGTATAGAAAAAGTAATAATTTATTATCTTTTCTGTAGGAACTTTCACCAAGCTATAATTCAGAAGGCTCCCCCCCCCCCAAGGGCACAAAGCTGCCTCCCCTCTGGCCTCACATGGTTTATTCCTCACTGCCGCTCCCTTCTGTCTTAATTAGATTCGAATGTTTCCTGCTTCCAAGGTTCCCAGGCATCTCTCTCGGGATCGGGATGCTTTAATCACAATAAAGCCTTTCTATGCCCAACCTCCTCTAACTATTGACTTAAATGTATATAATCTATATTGACTTAACAGCTGTTTTGTGCCTTGTAGTGAGGGCAAACAAAATAACAAGGTCTCTGTCCTCAAGAAGTTTATGTAAATTAGAGAGGAATCTGTTTCATAATAATGTAATGATCCGAAATGGCCTAGATTACTGTTTTGAGACACATAGATTAACCTATTTCATTTCTGACTGTCTGCTGGCTTTGTGCTCGGGGCTGCGAATGTAGACTTCTTGCTTTTTCTGGACACATAAACATATTTAAATGATTTAGAATTGTCCTTACGTATTCTGTTCCTTCTTGGAGAACAAAATGCTCTGGGTGGGGAAAAAAGTCTGTTTTTCTTTCCCCTCTGGATCTGCTCACCACTCCCCGACAGAAGACAGACTCTGTAGTCCTGTGCTTTTGCTGCTGATGTGACAATTCCAAGTTTTTATCAAAAACATCTGGAACCACTGAACAGTTATTCTGTTAGAATTTTGAAACACCGCAACCAATCATTTTAAATCCAAACTAGAGCTGAGAGTCACAAACTTTCATTTCGAGAATGTTTCCTCTTTCCCTCAATTTTGAGAACTTGTAGTAAATATATATATATATGTGTGTGTGTGTACATATGTGTATATTTATGTTCTTTACAACCCCTTACAACAGCAGTTATTAATGAGATTAACTGCATCTCCCTTCTCTGTGCCCTCCATCCACTCTCCACCCACAAAGGGTCCCGAATTCTAAACAGAAGCAACCAGTGCTTTTAGTCTGCTCATACCACAGGCCCAACATATGTTCTTAAAATTCCAGAAAAGGAAGAGCACAAATATGTATGCGTTATAATTGAACTATGGCATTTCTGTTCACGAATTAAGTTTCCTCTTGGTTTATCTGATGACAAGATCTAACACCTTACCCACATGGTTTAACATTCTTACAGGTTGCCTCTGTTTGGCTCCCTGCGTTCCAGTTAGGGCAGAACCCTGCCTGGAGTCCCAGAGCAAAGCTTCTGAGTTAGGACACCACCTAGCGGGTGTGCTGAACATTCCCACAAAACAGTCAAGGCCACCAAACAAAACAGCAGCATGTGACTGGGTGCTGGGTGAGTGACTCACCAATGATTAATTTAGTCTCTTTAGGGAATACCAGGTAGTAGGGTGAAAATCAGGGATTCTTTCCATTCCTGGGTGTGCCACTATCTCCCTTAGTAACCTGGGATAATTACTTTGACTCTCTGGAGCTAGGTTTCCAAAACTGAAAAATGAGAGGGTATGGACACTGGATCATACCTGAAATTCCTTCCTGAGTTGATACCATCAGTCTGTGACTAAGAAATCTTTACCACCTGCCATACGGCTCGCAGGATGTAGGTAAGATGCAGGAAAAAAAAAAAAGGAATTGAGAATTTGCTCAAAACCTGGTGCAGAAACATGCAATATGATTCTTGTGTAACTGTATTTGCCAACTCCACCTTTCACATGAAATGAGAAGGAAAGGTCTACCACAGTTGATAATCTTCCTTAATCTACGATTTCATTAATTGAAGAATTGTGAGTCATCCTGAGTTTCACATTTGTCGGTGGCCAAATTTACGAGAACACAGGTGGAACACCAGCTTCCACTTGAGCAACTCCAGTCTGCTTAGAATAACAGAATCCGTGATGCAGTGGGAGAAAAAACAAAAACAAAAAGCAAAACAAAACAGAATGCTTCAAATACGATGTCTGAGTCCTGGAGAGGAGAAAGAAGAAAGCCATTTACAATGACTGCAAAGCCACTGTTTCCGTCCAGGGTTTCCTTTTTCATTTCGGCGCAGGCGTTCAAGCACGACTGGTCCTGGCATTTCGTCGACCCGCAGATCTGGAGGTCCCGCGGAGGTTAAAAGAGTTAAAGGAGAAGAGGAAGACCTAAGGGGTGAGCAAACAGCAGCTCCTGTCAAATCAGCAGTAGACGGCAGCAAGCAGCTCTACCGCTTTAACCCTTCATTGCCTTGGCAAGAAGAAACCTGAAGAAAATCTAGCTGGGAGCTAACAATGGCAAAAAAATAAAAATAAAAATAAAAAAGATTAAGATGGAAGAATGTAAGGGAAAAACACCACAAAGCTTTGAAAAGGACTCTTTCCAAATTTGTGCCCCTTACAGGAAACAGATCTCATGGAACAAGCCCACGAATGTTAATAAACTTTACTAAAATCACCAGCAGCTTGGTGAAACCGAAGGAGGGAGGAGAGAAGAAAGGGAGACAGACAGCGGAATCACAGTTTCAGTAGAAAAAGTAGAGACAGGATAGTTTAATGTCTAGGAAAGGTCTTCTGGCGCAAGAGTCATCAGAAACAACATTGCTGAGCGCTTCCTGTTTGAAAGGTGCCCTCACGTGTACGATGTCATTTACCCCCCACGAAAAGCTGTAAGGTGAACGCTGCTGTCTGCAAAGGAGGAAAAGGCACCGAGTTTACATCAGCTGTGCAAGGTCACACAGCCATGAAACCAGTGTGCACTACCCCCAGTTTTGTAAATCTGTCTTTCCACTACACGTCTTATTTTGCCACTTAAGAATTTCCCAAATTTAAAAAAAAAAAAATAAAACAAAACAAAACAAAATAAAATAAAGCTATCATGGAAAAAATCTAAGTTAAAATTTAAGAAAAGAACACTTAGAATTCTTTACTCGTATCATCGGTATTCTTATACTTGATTTTATACAAATGTCAAAGGATAGAAAGGGATGTTATTTTTTCAATACAAATGACAAGTAGCTCTTAATTTGAGAAAGTATAGATAGAAAGCGTGTCACTAAACACACAACTTCTCCGTCAACATTTCATTACCTGAGATTTCAGTCTTTAACAGCTTCTGCATCTAGGGACATGTGAACACTGCACGGTCCCCTCGGTGCTACACGCTCGCTCTCAGAGTGCCCCGCACACCCCCAGGTTTTTCAGGTGACTAGCCGATTACAGACTCATTTACAACCACAATCATAATCCCGACCAGATATAGTTCCCAAACAGCGAGAGAAAATTTTGGTCAGTGTTAACATACACAAAAGGCAAGTAGCCTGAAAAGAGTTTCTAAATTTAAAGGCTAGAGGTCCTGGCTAGACATGAAAACTCATGTTCAAAATAACCCTGTCCTAAGGGAAATCCCGTATAAAATAAAAATATTACTTTAGGAAATTACTTCACTTATTCTTGTTATTTTTGACTTCATGGCAAAAAGAACAGCTCTAGCCCAGTCGTCAGACGAGCCAAAAAATGACTCAGTTTCCCATGGACTATTTCCCTCACCCTCTAGGCGAACACACACCACTGTACAGTCATGCCTTCCAAGAAGTGCAGAGGACAACTTATTCTTTTTATCAATTGTCCAAAAGACAAGGCAAAGGAACAGAGAAAAATCCTTCAAAACAACAACAAAAAAGTCCCACTTTTTTAAACACTACCTCCAGTTCAATGTTGGCATTCACACATCCCCAAAAAGTTAAATCTGGTTTTGTTCATTTACTTTTTTAAAGATTTTATTCATTTATTTTTTTGAGAGAGGAGAAGAGAGAAAGAGAAACATCAATGCGTAGTTGCCTCTCATGCGCCCCCTACTGGGAACCTGGCCCACAACTCAGGCATGTGCCCTGCCTGGGAATCGAACCAGTGACCCTTTGGTTTGCAGGCCAGCGTTCAAACCACTGGGCCACACAGGCCAGGGCTGCTTTTGTTCATTTAGAGACCACTATTTGGAGCTTGTATTTGATCACTTTACTCAAGAATTGCTAAATTCAAATTCAATCACTTTATTCAATCTGATGTTCCAAAACATTTTTAAAGAAGTACAACACAACTGTGTTTACCTCCGGTTAGATGTGAGAATTTGTTTTGGAAGAGTTGTTACCAAAAAAATATGTGGAAGACAAGGGAGGGGGGAGGGAAAAATGCCCCTTTACTTAAACACAAGCCAGGGAGATGTCCCCTACAGGGCATGTCACGTGCAGGGATGAATGACTGTATAAGGACTCTATTTACTAGCCCAGCGGTTAAGAGGAGGGACTTCGGAGCTGGGCCGCCTTGGGCAAATTACATAACCTTTCTCTTCCTTTGTTTCTCACTGTACGATGGGGACAAAAATATCAGAGGCAAATAGTAAAAGAAATAATGTTGTTATGAGGAATAAATGAGTTATCACATGTAAAGTATTTTGTATAGAGCCTACGACATTAAGTCCTGCAAGGGTGGTTGTTCTATTTTTTTTATGATCACCACTGCATGTCTGCCTTACTTAAAAAAGAGATATTTAAATCAGCTTATAAGGGTACCTGAGATAAAATCAAGTCACTGAAATTGACTTAAAAATTAAGTTGGAGCTGAAAGAATAAAACACCTGTGCTTCGAAACCAAACCACTATGTTCCCTCTGATGATATTTTCTATCGGGACGATGATGAGGCAGAAAGAGAGAAAAAATTAAGTTTTCTTTTCTCTGTAAGTGGAGAAGGTTGGGAGCGCCCCGGGAAGCGAAGACTACAGGAGCTACTGAGTATCTGAATGCCAAACTGTTTCACGGAGCGGTACTTTATAAAGGTCAACATAGGGCTCTGTAAGGCAGACCGAAGAGCCAGCCTTGGGAAAAAGAAGAAAAAAGCCTCTTCATCTGAGGCAAAGGGGAAGAAGTAATATAAGACAGATATATTTATAGATTTTTTCCTGGCCAATCCCCAAGTGCCTAATTTGGACCAAATGTCTAGTGTCCTGAACTATCCCCACCCAGAAGGCTGAAATCCCAGGACGACCCACTGGGATAAAGAGCATTTATCTCACATGTGACTCTGGGAGAGCCACCCAGCACCGTGACAGCTTCTTGTGGTCTCTCCCACACCTCTCCTTCGGAGACTCCTCTCCTGCCCTCTGCATGAGTCAAATTATTGTATTCAGACTACACTCTACACCTGGCTGCCCCTATGTCCCTGATCTTGCCCTTAGCGCTCCGATGACACGTACAGCATCCATTGATCACCAGTTATCTGGGTATCTGTTGTACCAGACTCTTGGGGCAAGACATCTCCTATTTCTTTGGATTTCCTACAGGTTCTTGGCCTTAGCGTTCAACAAGTGGCTCCTGTGTGCATGCACAGATAAGCCATCTCTGTCTGAAAAGAATCTTTCAGGTAAGGCAATACATCTCAGGACTAGGTCTAACTAGTGCAGGCTATCTGGATTCAGAAGCTCCTTTATTCATAACTTTAAATAACCCATGGGGTTTTTTTTTATACAGAGATGAGGACTAGGGGAAAAGGGCATCTACCTCCTCTGCTCACCTCAAACAGATGATGTGAGGAGTCAGACCTTATCAATAAATCGGAATAGCAGAAATTACCAACAAGTGGAAGAATTTCTCTGCCTACCTTGAATGCTTTGTTGAAATATAAATTACAGCTTGCGTGGGTTCTGTAAGGTCACTCCACTCTGAAGATTTGTCTAGCTAAATACATTGATTTTTAGAGTTATATTTTATTTGCTCATAATTATTTTAAAAAAGACTGATATCCTAATTGCTTTTCTAAATATGCAAATGTCTCTTTCTGGAATTCATGACAATATTTTAAATAGAAACTTTGAAAAAAGAAAACCCTTCCCAGCGAAATTTTAAAAATACATGTATTCTGCACAAAATGCTGAATTACTAGAGACCGAGTTTCATGGAAGCATTCCTTCTCATTTTTTTTTCTGAGAGAAACACTGATTTGCTGTTCTACTTATTTATGCATTCATTAGTTGATTCTTCTATGTGCCCAGACCAGGGATTGAACCTGCAACCTTGGTGTATCAGCACAACCCCCTGCCTAACTGAGCTACCTGGCCAGGGCCTCATGGAAGCATTCTGATAACTTATTCACGTGCGTTTGTGTGGAGGGGGGGCAGGGATCAGATGACTGCACAGCATTAACTCACGGTGAGCTATATTAAAGTACATCTAACAATCAGGTAACCCCAGGAGATAGTTTAAGTAACAGATCCGATCATAAAGTTTTACCAGGACCACCCACCCCCTGAGCATCCAGCACTGAGCAGAATGCAGTTTTCCCTCCAACTTGCCCTCTGCAAGACTAGTACTGATATCCCTCCGCCACCTCCCCGATGAGGATGCTGTAAGAGTAAGCATTAGTAGTCTTCGAAAGAGCACAGTGCCATTTAATATCACTTACTGTTAATAGCCTTCGCTTTGTACACATAGAGTTTCAGGGTCTGAATTCTAATGCTTCTATGCCTCCAATTCTCACACTAACAAACCTAAAGCAAAGCTTAGTCTGTTCTGTGCCTACGAAGGCATTTCTCCAAACTGTGCAAGGAGAGATGAGCCACTGTTCATGGTTCAATCCCAAGTGTTCAGATGACTGCGTTACAATGAAGAGCTTCCTCTTCTCCACCCGACTTTTAGTTGCAACTCCTGCCATACTGACTAAATCAGGGTGGTTTTTTTTCATCTGAGTTAACAAAACTTAAAAACTTCAAATACATTTGCTACAAAAATAAGAAATAAGAGTTTAAAAAGAAAGGGAACTACTTAAGGTTGTCAGTGTCCTGAAGGAGATAAATTAGTGAATGGATTAACTAAATATGTTCTTATGCGAAGCCTACTCAAGCACCACGGAAAACTGTCAGCCAACCAGAAATCAGCCTTGCTGAAGTTCTTCCTGTGCTCCTTTTGCTTTCAAGATACTCGCCATGCACCCAACACTGCACGTGCCCATCACGTGTGAGACAGTGTGGCAGGGCCCCGTGCATGACGTGCTCCAGTGTGGGGAAGGAGAAGAGCACGCAGGAGGCTCAGTGACTGAGGGATGCAGCACAGGGCGGAGCAGCACACCTGCAAAGAGTCTTGAAGGACGAAAGAGTGCCCCAGGCAGGCTCCAGGGATGCATTTCAGGCAGGGGACCAATGAGCTAGTGCAGCAATGGATCTGAACGGAAACAAGGAGAGTCTGGTCTGGTTGGCAGCTGGATTACAGATTGAACAGCGTAGCTGACAGGGCCGTACACGCAGTCTCAGGAGCCGGACTGTAAAGCCCATGCACGCCACACCACCAAGTTTAAAAACTGAAGAGCTATTTCATTTGCTTTCAGCAACAATCTGTAACCTGAGATAAAGCAGTCGTTCTCAAGGTAAGGTCTGCAGAACCATGGGGTCCCAGAGACCTTCTCGGGGCACCTGTGGGGTCACAACTATTTTGACGGTCATGCTAAGATGTTATTTGCCCTTTGTGCTGTTTTGACTTTTCTGCACTTGGGTCTTAGCATATGAATCAAATATTAGTACAGGGAACTAGTAGGCACGTTCTTCACTGCCACACACTCACAGTTGGAAACAAAAACATCTTCACGTAGAATGTCCTTGATGAAGCTGTAAAGATTAACTTCATTACATTTCAACCTTTAGGTAGACATCTTTTTAATATTCCGCGTGACAGGTGGGAAGTGCTGATAAAATGCTTCTGCACACAGGTATGATAGTTACACCTTGAAGAAAATCACTTGAGCAAGGGTTTTAAGTTGTAAGCTGGGCAGCCACTTTTTCATGGAACATTTTAACTTGAAAGGAGTGACCAGCAAACGGTGCTTATTCAGAACTTGGGTATTTTCTTAAAAATGAGCAAAGTGAACCTGTCTTTTAAGATAAACAACTGGCAGTATTTCTCACAGATGGTAAAATGTCAGCTTTCAAGTGAAAATGAGAATTTTGGAAAGCTTGTATTTGACGGTGTGAACCTGCCAATTTACCAATACAATAAAGACATTTCTGATGAGACTGGTGGTGATATCAACAAATGAGATTTTCTGATACTGTAGAATTTTTAAAAATTCAACATTTGGAAGAGTTGGGTTACTCATACATCAGTATTTCCTAAATGACTGACAAATGATATCAGAAAATCATGCATGGATGCAAGATCCATTCAAAGGACAAGACTCACGCATGGACTTCAGTGTACCAGAGTACAAAAAGTTCGATGATATGACTTCAGATTCCACATTGTAAATAACTTTTAAGAGCCTACCATTTGTAGATGCTGATCTAGTATCGAAACATCACAATTATCTGAGAAAACTATTAAAACGTTCTTCCCTTTTCCACCCGTATATCTGTATAGGCTGGATTTTCTTCATATACTTCAGCCAAAACATGCAACGGGATGACTCCATAAAGCTGTAAGAATCTGTTCCTATCAAGACAGAAGTTAGACTAAAACAATTCTAATTTGGTTATGAAAAAGCAATTGTTCATAAAAAATGCTCTTTATAGTAACAAGCAATGGGTTTATTATTGTTTTTCTAGATGAGTTCATGGTGTTTAAATGTCTCAGTTTTCATTTCTAATCATGGTACATATTTGTAGGTACGACCCACGTAAACAAAAGTTCTTTGGAGGGATGAGACTGCAGGGATGAAAGTCAATGCCTTCAGTTTTATGTGTGAAGTGAGGCCCAAACAAGTTCATGATGTTTTGAATGAGGCTGATGAATTGAGAGTCACTGCAGCAGCAATGAAAGCGAAGATGGTTTTCTGAGGGGGGGGAATGAATAGAATTCTTTAGGGAAAGACTCTTCCACAGTCTCTGTGCAAATGAATTTAGCCAAAAGGCACTTCCTAAGAGACCACAGAGCTGAGTAGGTCCCATTCCATTTCTGAGACTGGGGCAAACGACCAACGGGTAAACTGACCTGAGGGATTCTTTACTGTAAGCTCCCATGCTACGAGCAGGACTGGAGTCCACCGATGCTCACCTCCGTTAAGTAACAGTCAGGGACAGCCACCGCGATACTTCTCATACGCCCGGTGGAGGAAACCATCTGTTCAGTGTTCAATAAGCCGGCCAAGTGCACAGATACTTCAGAAATATTCCACAGCACAGATTTCCGAGTCGCAGCTCCAGCACTCAAGGTTTTACCCTTCAACCACCTGAAAACTCCGCCACTCCCCAAAGATTCACGTGTTCCACGGTTCCACGGAGAGGAAATGCTCTAATCTCATTGCAAGGTGGTCTTCCCCCTGGGGAAGCTAATATGGACACTCAGGGGCACAGGAATGGAAGTTGAAAAACATGGTAGAAGACTTCGTACACTTCCTATTTCTGTACCGAAGCAGAGGTCTCCCTCAGCTCGGCTTTGTGGTCAGCAGAGTTTATTTGCTTTGGGCGAGGAGGAATAATATGTTTCTTTTACAAGCCTGACTTGTTAAATTGTACAAATAAATGGCATGCATTTGTCAAATGTTTTAATTACTGTTTGTTTATAAAAAAGAACTTCCTAAAGGGCTATTCATTTTATGAAAATAAATGCCGATACTGAAAGTCCTGTCTTTTACATCAGCAAAGGTCTAGCAGTGACTCCACCGAGCAGCGGCTGTTGAAACTTTCTGAGTAGTTACGTGTATTTAAAAGCAAGAGCTTTCCTTTTAAAGATATTGGACAATTTCCACTTTTTAACTTATACACAGATTTGTATAACTATCTCCCTGCATGGTACTAAACTAGTTATGTGCTAAAATCCTCTTCACAGCACGAAGAGTCAACTAGCCCTTTCTCCTTTGATTAAAATCTCACTTTACGAATACTCCCATCTTCCCCACTCTATGCTGGGCGATAAGTTGCGAGAAGTTACGTGAACAACTGCTGGAAGAACTGGACAACTTGGGTCTGTCAAAGCTGTCGTTTTCTACGCCTTCACAACTTGGTGACTTGCAGATGCTGTGCAGAGACTTATTTTTAGTTACCTGCTGCTTCCCCAACCCCGCCAACCTCCCTCCCTTTTCTTTTTGGTACCTCCCTCCTTCCTGCTCCAAGCTCCCACTACCTACAGCTTTAAGGAGGAAGAATCAAGGCAACTTTTCACATCCTCAGGGAAACTTCAAGTTTCTCCACTAATACATTGCTGGTATTAGACAACACACAGAGTAAGTCTAAGCTTTAAATAACATAAGGTTGATTCAGAGATCATATTCGTAAAAGGGCATGTATTACTTTGCTTTCTATTTAACCCCACTCCTTCCTAGAAAGTTGTGCCAAGGAATAGACCGACACAGGACATTGCAGACACTGCCCCTACCAGGAATGAAACAGAGATAAGAAAACATGGCGTTATTAAGCACTGATGAGCTTGCACCCCCTCCTCTCTTCCAGGGACAGTGAGCAAGTACAGATGGCAGTGTACTTGTGACACTAAGCAGTAGATGCCAATCATCTGAACTCACCACGGACCAGCATCTCCTAGGCATCTCCACTGGCTTACAGAAGCCTGGGGGATTATGAGGGCTGGAGAGGGGTGTGCGGGGACAAACTGTTTCTCAAAGTCTACAGGACACAGTCTTTTGACTTAAAAAGCAGACCTGAGAGCACTGTGCACGCTATATTATATGTCAATCTTTAAACAGTGTTTCTTCTCACAGCGTCAGGTACTCCTTTTAACAGGTTTACCTGCAACAGCAATTGCATTAAAGTTCCAGGTCAGGGAGGCCAGGATTTAAGTCCTTTTTCTCAATCAAGGAGGAAAAACAGTCTCAGACAAGGAGAAAAACAATCCACGGAGCCTGATGTGAAGCAGACACGGCAGCAGTGAGGGAGGAGGGCCAGGGCTCTATTTTCCTCCCTCAGATCATCCCATTAGGGAGACCTAATGACTCCTGGGAAGGAACACAGCCCATTGTGTTGTGTGTATGATGGTGACTGGGCCGGGAGCTGCTCCATGGCAACACGATCATGACACATGCATCACTTTCTGGAACTGGAACAAAAAGATCAACTTCCTCTTTTAAGGCCAGCAATGCTATCAACAGGGAAAAATCCCCTGAGTGAGACATTTAGTAATCCGCCAAGGCCTCACGGTGTGATGCCACCAAAAGTGAGCAGGAAAAAGGACACCGGTGAAGACAGGACCGAACAACGGATAACTGCTCTGGAGGTCCCATGACACAGGTGCCAACCCCCAGTTCATGACTTTGTCTCTCTCAACAGAAGGACCTTCTTTAGGGATACCTCAATCATGGTGCCTGTCATGGCAGTCCCAGTTTCTGTTACAATGTTCGACACACAAACCAGTATATGTCTGAAAGGTAAAGGCTCCATTTACTTTTGGGAATGCACAACAGTAACTTCTCCAGGAGGGGAATCCATTCTAACAGCCTACTTTATTTTGGAATTTTTGTTACAGTGTTTGAAGTAAGGAACCCATGCCTGGATATATGTGTGCTCTCTCCCCGGCTGATGAGTGAGTCTATAGCTCCCACAATTCCTGGCCTCACAGGGTGGATGAAGAGGAAACACTCCTGAGCCTCTTAGAACGAATGCCCTGATGCCTGCAGAGTGGAGGTTACACATTATGTGGAGGGCTGGTGCTTCCTCTTACGCACTCTCCTCCAGACGGATCCAGGCCCTGGTCCAATCTCCAGGCCTGCAGCTGAGGCACCCTCAGAATAAACAGAAAGGGATATGGTGACTTCCCTGAGTACCAGTATGACTTGCTTCAAATGGTTAATTTCTTCCCAGACTATTTTAACTATTACCTATTGAAAATCATCCATAGACCCTTACAAGGGGCGGGGGGGGGGGGGGTCTGATAATTATGAGTTAATTTAAAATGAGGTCAGAATCACACCTACTGTGTATAAAATGCCTGTTACGTGCCAGACTGTACACCAACGCTAGTAACAAGCAACCTTTGAAGCAGACATCCTTATCACAAATTTATAGATGAGAAAACTGAACCTCCAGCCAAACAGTTCCAAATGGCAGATCCATTGGCAAATCTGAGATCAAAATCTTAGTTTATTGGACTCCATGTTTTTATTATACTTCATTGCTATCTCTGGCTGTCAATATATGAGATAAGAATGATCAAAAGTTCAACCACTTATGATAAGAATTCACAAAGTGGGTAAAGAGGAAATGTACCTCGACATAATAAAGGCCATATATGATGAGCCCACAGCTAACATCATACTCTGTGATGAAAAGCTAAGTTTTTCCTCTAAGATCAGGAACAAGGCAAGGAGGGCTACTCTTGCCAGTTTTATTTAATATGTATTGAAAGTCCTAGCCAGAGCAATTAGGGGAAAAAAAAATCTATGATAGAAAGGAAGAAGTAAAACGGTCACTGTTTCCAGATGACATAATGTTTACACATAGAAAACACAACAGATGTCATCAAAAAACCATTAGAATAAACAAATTCAATACAGTTTTATATATATATATAGATATATAACCAATATTCAAATATCTGCTGCATTTATATACACTAACAAAAAACCATTAGAAAGAAATTAAGACAACAACCCCATTTACAAGTGCATCAAAAAAGAATAAAATACTTGGCAATAAATTTAATCAAGGAAGTGAAAGCCTTCAGTATTGAAAAGTATAAGATATTAATGAAAGAAATAGAAAGCTATTCTGTGGTCACGAACTGGAAAAAACTTTATTGTTTAAGAGGTCCATAAGGCTCAAAGCAACATACAGATTCAATGCAATCTCCATTAAAATTCCAACTGCTTATTTTACAGAAACAGAACAAAAAAAACCCCTAAAGTTGTATGGAACAATAAAAGACCCCAAACACCCCAAAAAGCAACCTTGAGAAAAAAGAACAAGCCTGGAGATATTACGCTTCCTCATTTCAAACTGTAATATTTTAAAATTATAGCTCAGACTATATACTATTTTACTATATTATAAAGCTATAGTAATTAAAACAGTGTGGCACTGGCATGAAAATAAACACAGACATGAATGGAACAGAGAGACCAGAAAAAAGCCCATGCATACATGATCAACTCATTTATGACAAAGGAGCCAAGAACATGCAGTGGGGAAAGGGTGGTCTGTTCACTAAATGGTGCTGGTAAAAGTGAACAGCCACATGCAAGAGAATTAAACTGCACCACTGTTTTGGACCATATACAAAAGTTCACTCAAAATGGGTTCAAGACTTGAACATAAGACCCGAAACCATGAAACTCCTAGAAGAAAACAGAGGCAGTAAGCTCCTCGACATAGGCCTTGAGGACTTTTTTAGTCGGACACCAAATGCAAAGCAACAAAAGCAAAAAATAAACAAGTGGGACTACAACAAACTAAAAAGCCTCTTTGCACAGCAGGGAAAACCACCGAGAACAATGAACTGGAGAAAGTAATTGCGAAGCACATCCTTGATAAGGGGCTAATATCCAACCTGGATGAAGAACTCATAAAACTCAGTAACAACAACAAGAAAACAGCCCCGGTCTGATTAAAAAATAAGCAGAAGATGTAAATAGAGGTTTTTCCAAAGAAGACATACAGATGGCCAATAGGTGCATGAAAAGATGCTCTGTATCATTAATCATCAGGGAAATGCACATCCAACCACAATGAGGCATTACCTCACACCTGTTAGAATGGTCACCGTCAAAAAGACTAGAAATAACAAGTGCTGGCAAGCATGTGGAGAAAAGGAAACCCTTGTGCACTATTGGTGGGAGTGTAAATTGGTGCAGCCACTGTGGGAAACAGTACGGGGTTTCCTCAAAAAATTAAAAACAGAACAACCGTATCACCCAGCAATTCCACTTCTGGGTATTTACCCAAAGGAAATAAAAACATTAACTCAAAATAGTACACGCACCCCCGTGCTCACTGCAGCGTTATTTACAGGAGTCAGGCCATGGAGACAACCTAAGCGTCCATCGATGGATGAAGGGATAAAGAAAGACTCTGTGATGAATACAGAGATGTAGACATATCTATATACGGGGGTGGGGCAAAAGCAGGTTTACAGCTGTTCATATGGAAAATAACACAGTTTTAATAAATAATTTAGTAATATAAAAATAATTCTGTGTTTTGCATATTCACAACTGTAAACCTACTTTTGGGCCCCGCCCGATATATCATAGATAGATACACACTTAGGAATCCTGTTCAGTCACACACAAAAAAATGAGATTTTGCCGTTTGCCACAACACGGACGGGTCTCAAGGGCATTACGCTACGTGGGCTACGTCAGACAAAGACAAGTACTGTGTCCGTGTGTCTGTGCGGTACATACACATCAAACTCACAGATACAGAAAACCGGTGGTTGTCACAGGCAGGGGTCGGGGAAGAAAAACGGGTGAACTCTGTTTTGTTTTGTTTAGATAAATTGAATTTTTTAAAAAATGAACAAAAGTGAAATGAGTAATGTAAAAAAATGGGTGCAAAGAATGGTAAGAATCAGATTTGGATCTTTTGTCTCAAAAGGAGGGAAAAAGGTACATGTACCCCTCCAAAATGAGCCTATGACCTACAAGTAAGCAGTTTTTTAAAAGAAAAAAGTAGAGTACTAATATCATTTATTTTAAGACTCCAGGAAAAAAAAACACCTTAGAAAATGTTCATTACAAAGTGATTAGTTAAGAATTCAATCAACAAATTTCTTTTCTGTTAAAGAAAATAGGATTTCAAAACATCCCACATGATTGTTCTTTTGGTCCAATACAAAAAAGATACACCCCAACACTTATGAACTTATTCCAATCATTTTAGGGTCACACACTGATCAAAACTTAAGATCTGCAAGGAACTTTAGAGGTTACCTAGCCACTATCAAAGGAGAAAATAGAGGCCAACTCAAGGTCACTTAAAAATATACAGCCAGAAGGTTAAATTGCACGCTTACACACATTACCTACAGATATTTTTACACTAAGGTTACAGTCTTTCCGCTTGTGGCCTTACAGTCTGGGGTTCTTCTTTGAGGCTTCCTTTCTGCAACAATCTACCCCTAGAAGAATATGTGCAGAAATCTCTGGACACTCCATTCCAGGAGACACAAAGAAAGAGTATCTCCAAAAAACTGGTATGAAAAAGCTGAGGAGTAAGTTTCCCTGTGGCTGAGCTAGCTCTAGCTTTGGACCCCCAAACGGATCATGAGGGGGAATCTTATTGGCAACTCACGCAGAGGCCAATTTGCCTTGTCCTAGGTGACACATACACCACAAAACTATGCACGTAAATATGACAGCAGGGTCATTCTTCAAAGGACTTTAAAAAAAAACAAACAACTGGAAACTGTTAAATAAGAGGGCAGGGTGTGTAAGCTGTTTTGAACAGCAGTGCTGTGGCTTGTCAAGTTAGCCACCGAACGGCCTGGGAGCTGCCATGTTTCCCCGGCAGCTGAGCGGGAGGGCTGCGAAGAGCAGCCCCAAACAGAAGCTTTTATCCAGACTCTTGCTCTAGAGATGGAAATGCAAGCTCGCCCCCTTGAGGCGAGAGAGAGGAAACAGAGTGTTCCGCTGAAAATAACAAAAATGTAGAGAGAATTAAGGAGAAGATAATAACTGGAAATGGCCCAACCCTGCATTTTCCACAACCTCGAAGAGACAAATATTAATATTGTTGTAAAAAATCATCAAGAATAGAAGTTCAGTTACTTTGACGTTCGGCTGTGTAGCTATTAAAAAGGGGAGCAGGGTTCTTGATTGGAGAGCATGCTTTCTTAAATGAAGAGTAGATTTTCCTGATACTCACTCAACATACGGGACATTAGACCTGTGCTTGAACATATTTGCTCCTGCGTGTTTGGCATCTAGGACCACTGGCATCCTGACAAGATAAACTGGCTTGCTGAATTAACTCTTCCATTTGGCTAGTAAGTTTATGCAATGAGCATTTGGAAAAGAATGTATTGCAGAGACACCTCAATGAACTGATAACCCAGGGAGACAGTTCCCTCTAATGAACCTGGCCACATACTGAAGAGAAGATTCCCACAGGACGCGGAGCATGCTGGTCTGCAGCGTGGGGCAGGGAAGCAGGAGTCAGAACTCGTCCCTGGCCACCACGGAGCATATTCCCCAGGGGAATGATCCACAAAGGCTTCTCTTCAGGACTAAAGGATTCAATGTCATCTCTATACCTAGTCATATCATTCTTTAGAAAATAAAAGGCAGATCTGGAAAATCAGTCATTTCTGCACCAAAAACAAACTCTTTAGACAAACCCCATCTTGGTGGTATTTCCCTGAAGGTAAATAGATTATAATAAGAACACAAGACTTATTTTAAAGTGAATCAGCTTTGGTCAAAATGGCCAGTGGAATTTCTCCAACTGTCAGTGCATCAGAGGGAAATGCGATGGTTTAGAATCCTGGTGTGAATAAACATCAAACAGGGGTATCTGTTTAAAATGCTGAAACCCACCCAAGTGAACTGGGTTCCCCAGAAGTGTAACCTCAGGATGACTGTTCTTGAAACCGTAGTACGCAGAGTGGGAACGCTGCGGACAGAAGTGAGGTTCTGGTCTAGCTTTTACAGAGTTAACTGGAAACATGAGGCAAGCCATTTAACCACGCTGCACCCATTTCTCTACTTTAAAGTAAAGGTGCTGAACTTCAGATAATCTTCAAGGCTCACTGAAATTCTAAATGTCTCAGAAGGTAAAACAAGCTCCAAGTATACCATCTTAAATTAAGGTCTGACGCTACTCCTGAAGCTTTTATAATAATGTTCAAGAGCCCTGGCTGGTGTGGCTCAGTGGACTGAGTGCCGGCCTGCGAACCAAAGAGTCACCGGTTCGATTCCCAGTCAGGGCACATGCCCGGGTTGTGGGCCAGGTCGTGCGAGAGGCAACCACACATTGATGTTTCGCTCTCTCTTTCTCCTTCCCTTCCCCTCTCTAAAAACAAGTGAATGAAATCTTTAAAAAAAAATGATCTTTAAAAAAATAATAATGTTCAAGAAGGAGAAACTGAGTCTTGATTGTTTTAGAAACCACCATATGCCACTGGTTACTTAAATGAGAGAAAAGAATACTGGAATCTGAGCTATGAAACTAACTAATAATAATAATGCTAAGCTGTGCTTACTGAGTGCCAGGCTCTGTTCTAAGTGCTTGATGTGTGTTAACTCTTTGAGGGGGTAAAAAGAAGATAACAAGAGGCAATCTGAGAATCTTGAAACCAGCGAAGTGTGTAAGAGGGGATAATGCTGAATATTAAATTGTATCTTAATATTAACCCTCTGGCAATACTTAATAACAAACCACAACCATAAAATGCTGATAGAACAACTAATGGGAATGGAGCACATTGTGTATGCACTAAATAACCTGGGCTCCTAAATTGTGAACAATTTTCAACATAGTGAAGAAATATCTGTCAGGACCATCTATCCCCTATGGAGAAACCTGCAGCAGTTAACATACAAGTGTGTTTTCTCTGAAAATATAAGCAAGCATTCATCTTGATATTGCCTAACTCCTTCATCCATCATGATTTTAAGCATTATTAACCTCTAAAGTTAGGGCTTATTTACAGCACAACATGGAAAGGAGTTTAAGGAATGAAAAATCACTCCTCAGTTTGTAGGACAGAGGTCAGGCTACTGGACTAAAGAAAACAGGAACCCAAATGTGTTTTTCCTTAAATACTTAGGAGCGCCACACTCGACAGAGGTGCCTACACGCTGACAATAAATATGTTCAGAGAAGGTTAACAAGCAGGAAGACTCCTAAAAGAATATGAGATTCTTTATTTACGTCTACTAGAAAATTGTCATAAATGCATCACAGTTTTAGGTTTTCAAGAGAGTGGCAAGGCATTAAGATGTACAAATTCTTTCCATTTTACCTTTGAAGAGGATGACTCAGAGAAACAAGGACTCGATGAAGCAATGGCTGGCCCATTCCCAAGGCCAACACAGGGACTGGGCATGTGTCAGAAAGATCGGATTAAATAATATTATACAAACGCCACTCCACCCTCAGCTACAACCACAAGCTCAAGTAACCCTCTCCCAACTGCACACGCAGATTCCAGAGGTTAAAACCAGAAGATAAATAGAGATGAGGGCACTGAACTGTGGAGAAGCTGAGTTGAAAAGCCAGTTTGGAGAGACAGAGAACTGGAACTCTCTGCCTCCCGACTCGCAGCTGATAACTCGAGCCCCCACTGTGGAACCAGTAACCCAATTCAGACAGCAAGTCTCCTTGCTGTCTCTTCCTTTCCATCCACCAACGCACACAGCATTCTCTAGGCCCGGGGCCCACCGACTACGGCCAGAGGCCCGCCACCTGTTTTGTGCAGCCTGTGACCAAACCTAAAAGTAGATTTCACATTTTTCAATGACTAAAAAAAAACCATCCAGAAGAGAGTATTTCATAACACATGAACATTATAGAAAATCCAAATTTTAGTGTCTATAAACACAAAGAAAGTTTTATTGGAACACCACACTCTTGTTTACATACAGCCTATGGCTGCTTTCACATTATAACAGCAAAGTTGACTGGTGGTGACAGAGACTGTACGAATACGTCCCAAAAAGCCAAAAATATTTACTCTCTGCCCCTTGCAAAAAGAGTCTGTGGACTGCTCTCTCCTGACCTAGTGAAAACCCACAGTGAACATGGCACGTGAAGAGTTACGTGGGGAAAGTGGAACGCAGCAAGAAACTAAAGCAGGTGTCCATGCCTTGTCCTTTCAGTTCGGAGCCAACAGGGCACGTCTGGCAGAGCACCAGGCAGGAGAGGTAAGGGGTCAGATCTCACATCATTCCAATACTGTGAACACAGAAATCTCCACTACTTAGGCCTGACAGTCTTCAAGAACTAAGAATTCCTCCACGTATGCTTTCTCCAACTACACAGAGTGGCAGCAGACACAAAGCTTGAGGCACAGGTGTCCCCCACCAGCAGGTTCCATGGCTCTCACCGATCGCCACCCATCTCGGAGCCCGGGGTAAAGGTCAAGGGGAAATGTGCCCTGTTGCGTAAATCCAAGGTTGGAGACCAAGCTCCAGGCTCTCACTGTAGCTGGGCCTCATCGGGAGCCAGTCATGTGACCCTCTGAATGTCTAATTCTTTTATCCATAAAATGAGGCTTGCTGACCGACCAGACCAGAGGAATATTCTCTCTCTCAACGCCTACAACTAGAGGAAAAAAGAGAACAGGGAAGAGATGAGGGACTTTTTATTTAAAAAAAATGTTTTGTTTTCTTTTTTTATAATAGACAAAATGCAATTATGATAGAGATCTCTCTCTTTGGAAAAAGCAAAGGGTCCGCAGCTGAGGATCAGGCTGTGGTCGGTGACACTAATCACTGCCACGTTTAAGGTGGAGGGCTGGGAAACAGAGGCACTTGAATTCAAGGATGTGAGTTTGTTCCTTCTCTTTTTTTAGGGGCTTCTGGAAACAAAGACACATGTACCCATGCAGGGTGTGTTCTCTTTTCTTGCCCCAACAGCAAAAGCAACATTTGTCTGAATAATGCCTGCCCTCCAAGTAGCCACCCAGACATTAGTCATGAGTGGCCTGTGTAACAAGGAGTGGGTCGTGGCAGGTGGCACCGCCCTCCCGCCGCGCTCCAGTACAACGAGGCTGGTGTCCCGCAGCTCATATGCGTGAACCAGTTTGGGAGGGCACAGCGCTGTGTACCTACTAGTGTGACTTTAACACACCACTTAGCCCACTGAAGAATAAAAACAGTGCACCATCCAGTCTAGACAAGGGAGGCTGATTTTCCGAGAGGCAATAAATATGATTTAGTCTAGTAACTCGATTTTCAGCTTCCGAAGGGTTTTTTTGTTTTTTTTTTGTTTTTTTGTTAAACCGGCATGGAATCTAAAATTGAAAACAATGTTTTTCTCTACAAGTTAAAGTTTCCTTGCTTTAGAAGAGAAGAAAAGTAATTTCAAGAAACTTAAGAAAAACATTGTTAAAAACTTACTGAATAGTAAATACAGAATCACCACATGATGTAGGAAATCCAGTACTGGGTATACGAAAATGTATTTCCATACATACTTGTATACAAGTATTCAAAGCAGTATTATTCACAATGGCCAAAACACAATCCAGATGTACAACACAATGTGGTACACATCTATACAACGGAATATTAGTTAATGGTAAGAAGAAATGAAATACTGATCAAGGTTACAGCACAGGTGAATCTGGACACTTTACGCTGAATGAAAGGAACCAGCCACAGAATACCACACACTGTAAAATTCCATTGTGTGTGGTTCCACAACGGGCAAGTCCACAGAGACAGATGGGTGATCACCAGGAGCGAGGGGGGCAGGAGTGGTGAACTGCTAATAAAGGTGGGGTTCCTTTTGTGGGGTGATGGTAATGACCTAAAATTAGACAGCGATAACAGCCGCACGACTCCGTAAACCTATTAAAAATGCTAAACTGTGCCCTCTCCTTGAAGGGAACATTTTATGGTATGTGAATTACAGCTCAATACAGTTAGGAAAAAAACCTACTAGGCATTTTTTCCGTCACTAAATAGGACACACTTCAGTTTGCACACAGATAAGACTGAACTGTAAGTTAAAATCTCATTTTTACTGGTATCAGTTTCTATAGGAAGAAGGAAAAAAAAAGAGTCAGAGCCCTTTGGTGGTGATTCTCACTCTGTGACACACTAAACTTGATGACAAACTGCAAAGTCTTGTGATCACAGGGAAAATCTTCTTCATTGCGATCTCCTAGGGACCCGTGCAGAAAGACCCACTACGGAACTCTGCCCTGCAGTGCGCACGGTTGACGAAAGCGTGACTGTAATAGCGTATCCAGGTTTGCATGTAATAAAACAAAACGAGAGGAGGAGAAAAATACTGCTATGAAAAAAAATCCCCAAAACAAAAAAACAAGGCCGTCAATCAGACGCACCGGACCGGGCTAACCACAGTTGGTGCTGGCATGGACCGGAGGCCACTTACCGCCTGGGTCTTCGAGCCTTGCCTGGCTACCGTAGGCGTGGTGGCTGTGTCGCCTACAGCCACCTCTTCAGAAACCGAACTCCCCCTGGTGTCACTCAGAAAATCCACTTCATCGTCAGCTTTTGTGTCTGGCATTTCTGAAGAGAACACGGGGGGTGGGTTACAAAGTGCAATTGAAAAATTGATCCCTGTGCCTATGTATACAACACGCTCCAGGTTTCGTGTATTTTGTTTGCTTTTGCTTCGGGGCTAAACGGAAAAATAATGCTTTTGCTTTCAGGAACTGGTGTCATTTCTGACCTTTATCACATGGCTGTGTGGTTGCCCTAGCCTTCCTATGGGTCTTGTAGCTAAGGGAAGGTCCAATTCAAGGCCTGCTGAACTTCCATTTTCACTGCTGACTTCTCCTGACAAATCTGAGTGTGGCGCTGACTTACGTGGGGACAACGACAGTCACAAGCTCCCAGCTAACAACAGAGTAACAGCTGAAGCTGGATGGTCCGTTCTGACCATCAAGGAGGCAAGAGATGTCTGCATTTGTACAGGACGGGAAAGAAAGGACCACTGAGAATCAGATAAAGGCTTTGGGACGAGTCTCTCTTTAAAAAATACTTCAGACACTCATTTACACAGAACTGCCCCTGCTGAGACTGAACTAGTCTAGTAAGTTATTTTTTTGTCTTAACTTTTGTTTCTTCCCAAACCAAGACACAACCACAAACGAGCAGTTCCTCTTTTGAAGAAAAAAAATGTTAAGTGTCTTCTTTAGAACTATGCTCAACACTGACCAAACAGCGGTGGCAATTGTTACCTGACCACCATATGGTCGAGCAAATACAGGAAGGAAGTGATAAAATAGTGTCCGGAGCAAATTTAGGCTTCGGCATTTCTTTGAAGGGGACTGGTGACTTACCAGCCACAATCCACCTTGATAATCCACTTACAAATGGAACTACCATCTCAATTCCATGTGGGAACGTTTCTGTTACTAATGTCACTGCTCTGGCAGAGAAAACTGTCACCTACACCAAAGAGCAGAGAGGTTGCTTTCACCCAGGAATAAATTATGTTAATTCTGTCCTAATAGCACACTGTGACATGCACAAAGGTCTACTTTAAATTTAGGAAAGTTACATTTCTACAATCAAACATTCCTAAATCTTTGTTTGCTCTTACATAATCTCACTAGTAATTTAAAAATAAGCAAGAAAACCAAAGAACCAAAATCTGTCCTAAAAAATGTGATTAAATTTTGAAGATCTGACCAAGGGATATCCTGAACAAGCAATATCCTTAGAAGTATTCCTTGATGAAGATAATTCAAAGAGAGTCTGAGTATTTTTTTTTATTGTTTTGAGTTTCTTTCTGTTTATTTGGGGATGTGATTTTTGGCATAACCTTGCTATCCTATACCCACCGACTGATAATGCGTATGTTTGGCAAGCAGCAACCAGTCACAGTGGTAAACAGTGATTACTGAGACCTGACGGGTGCTGGCAACCTCTTCGGACCGACCTGCCTCAGGCACTGGCACCCTTGCCCAGGGCACTGCAATCAATGCCCTCGATGGCTGAAGGGCCACAGGCCCTCTCTCACTGCAGGCTGTGTGTTCCCATTCCAGTTTCTCTCTGGCTCGGTCTACAGCAGTGTATAGAAGCAGAAGCCAGGGCCACAGGGCTCCTTCCAAACCAGCAATTAAAGTCATGTCTCTTCATTCACGAAACAGGATGGTTATATTCATGACAGAATATGAACTTCCTAGAAAAATACCCAGTTGCTCTGAGATCACACTCAGGTGCTTTTCTCCAGGGCAACGTGACCAGGGACTCTCCAATCCAGGCTGCTTTCTGAAGAAAGCACGGATTTTCACCACTGGCTGCGAAACCCTGAGCCCTGGGCACACATGACTCCTCTTGGCAGCAGGACGAGACGCTCACCCACACATATCAACAAACCCCAAACCCAGAAACACGGTTGAAATGGCGTTCATCTGGTTTCCTTCCTAAAACCTTAAAATTTAAAAAACCGTTTCTTAGCCTCTTTATCATCTTTACATACTAATAAACATCAAAGTCTCACAGGGCACTAGAGACACAAAGCTCACCCAGTTCACACTTACTCGGGTTAAATCCTGATTACTAATTCCAGCCCATGTGGCCAAAGATGCAGCGCCCAAGTGAAAGGAACATAGCCAGGCATCAGCTTACAGCCCTTCCCATTCTTCTGAAATGTCAACCTGCCAGGGCCCCCAAAATAGACTTGTTGTTGTGTCTTATTTTAAAAATTAGAGACCTTCTCATTTGAATTCGGAATAGCAGCCAACAAAGTTCTATCACTAACAGCACAAAACGTTTAACAAACTGAAATCACCAAAAAATACTACCACAGGTTGCTTAAATCTCTCAGCGGGGGTGGGGGAAGATTATAAATTGTTAAAAAAGATGAACCGGGGAGAATGACAACCGTGTTTGCACGGCTCCATTTCCTAAGCAGCTTCTTTTCTTGTTCTGTTTGCTCAATTGTCTAACACAACCCACCCCCACACTCTTAACATGTACTGCACTTAAAGGGATTTCCAAAAATTAGAAAAACAAAACAAAACAGGAAAAGCACAATCAAACAACAAAAACAAAACAGGCTAGTTCTTACCTACAGAAGCCTGGGGGCAAGCATGGAGACGGTCCTTGGTCTACACCTGGTGACAGGTGGTGGTATCAAAGTGAACCGAACTGACCTTGCAAGGCTTCAGGAGTAAAACCAACTGGGACTCCCGTTTCAGCCTCGGCCTCCAGCCCCAGCAGGAAGTTTTATTCAGAGAGCTGACTTCCACGGAGCAATGGTGGTTTCTCTTTGCTCTCTCTGGACATGGCTACCCACAGATGGAACCGGCTGCTGTGTGAGCAATCAGCTCGGTGCAGCTGCTTCACCGAGATAAGCAGACACCACGTCGGCCCTCTGACAGCAGCTCGGAGACTGGGCTGGGGCGGAAATCCTGCATCCTATCCCTGCACGGTGCAGGGTCCTGCATTCCCAGACTGCTGCCCCGAAGCAGCAGGCCACGGGATGGGAGGTCTGCGCGTGGAGCAGGAAAAGGAGGGAGTTCCCTTCCCCCCCACCCTCACCAATGACCTCATACCACCATTTGGGATGTTGGGCCACTGGCTTAGAACGATACTTACAGCTACTCATGAAACCACTCTGACTCTGAGTTTGCTCAGAACACAGAATAGGATGACACAGAAAGGCAGGAGTTTTAGACTTGTAAGTGAACCACTGTTTCAGCACTGCTTTTGATGGCTCTATAGGACAGGACTGAGCCACAGGAATTAAGACACCTGCTCAACCCCTTTACCATTTTAGAGCGCCGGGGAGCTAGGAGACCTGGCGCTGCAGGCTAGGAAGGCTACAAATGCTCCGGGGTGACAGACGAGCTTTCACAGCTTCAGCAATCAAGCCAGGAGTCTGTGACAGGAAGCAGAATCTGTTCAACCCTGAGGGGATGTGCCTCTCCTGACTGTGGTGACTATTAACTTTGGCAACCTACCCAAGGAACACAGACCTCTGAACAACAAAGACACCTGTATTTCTCCCAGCATGTCACAGAGACTCTCAAGGGAATGTGGCTCTCAAGTTGTGAATTTTGTATTATGCCTTGCTCACCTGTTGCCGGCTCAGGTCCTTGAACAGGCCGAATCATCTTCTCTGGCTCCTCCCTTCCAGCAATGCCTCCTGCGGGGTTCCCAGGGGCTTCTTCATGAAAACTGCCCACGTGTGTGGTCTCCTCAGGCAGGAGAGTGGTCACTTTCCCCGTAGAAGTGCTCTCCAGCTGTTCAGTCCCCGGACCTGACTTTGAAGGACTAGACGGTGACATGTGACTGATCTCCCCCTCCGTGAGCAGGGCTCCGGAGGCCTTGACACGCTCTATGACGGCATCCACTATCCGACTTGCAGCCTCCTCGATCGAGTCTGCTCTCTTAGGCAGATGTCCAGCTTCGGCAGACACAGCATAAGGTGAAGGGGGAGCACCCCTGTCCCTGCACAGGGCCTTGTTGTTACTGGTTGAGAGCCCTCTCTCTGCGGGGAGCTGTTTGGCAACGGGCCGCGGTAGGATGTGGCGTGCGTCATCGCGCATTTGCGCACCCTCTGCGTCGGCCATGCTACAGCTGAGGCTGGCTCCCTCCTGCTTCCCTTTCTCCCAGCCACGAGTTGCCACCTCTGGGGGTGCAGCGATGGGGAGGTCAGTCTCACCTTTGTCTGGTAAAGCGACTGGCAAACCCTGCATCACACTCTTCTCCTGGCTCAACGAGACTCCTGGAATCGGGAGGCCTTGTGCGTGGCGTGATAAATCCTTTCTTCTGGCTTCCATGGTTCCTTGTAGAGCGTGAACCACCGCAACATCCAATGTCATATTTCCACTCGCCTCACAAGCAGTGGTCTTTCCCTGGGCTTGAGTGTGATTCACGCCAACACCCAGAGCAAACGCTCCATTGCAATGAAGAGCCCCAGACTTATCTGGTAATAGGCCTGGTAGCAGAGGTGAGCTGCTCTGCTCAGCACCCGAGGCGTCCTGGCTTGAGTCTGCGGCCAGACTCGCTCCCGGTGGCACCGGGCTCTGTGCGGCCCCACCTTCAGTCAGCAGTGAGACTGGTGGGGCCACTTCCTTGTTATGTTTAGTTTCTGCGTTCAGACAGGCTGAGGGTGTGTCCCGTGGACGGCTGTGTTCAAGCGCTCGTTCCTCGGCACAGGCAGCTGAGCTAGGTTCTCCATGGGCTCCTGGTAACTCCTGGCCAGGAGGGTCTGTTCTCTGCTCTTCTCCCAATGGTCCTGAAGGAAAAGTGTCTTCTTTAATGGAGGAACAAATCACTGCTTTGAACTTGTCATCTTGTCCCTGAGTTGCAGAGTGTTCTGGAACCACCAGCTTTCTTCCTTTTTCAGTCAAATTGGAATCAGAGGCCAAAGAGGTCTTACCCATATGTAGCCCGGGAGAGTCAGTGTCCCCCTCGATGTTCAGAACTTCAGGGGCTGCTGAGAGGCAGGGACCCTCCTGCTCTCCACCAAATCCTATAGGACTGGTGTTCCCCATGCTGGGCTGAAGATCCAGAGCAGTGGATGTGGGCAGGCCTGCTGTACTGTCTTCTAGTGGCTGCTTATCTGGATCACTCGAATCTCCGCCATCTCTACAATCTGTAGCGGTATGTCGTTCAGGAGTTGCTGTTCCCTTTTCTTTCTGGGAGGGGACAAGTGCGTCATCTTTGGTTACTGATTCACTGCCTGGACTGCCAGCCAGAGAGAAAGTCCTGCCTGATGACACTGCCTGGTCTGGCACTGACTCTTCCTCTGGGTTGGGGAAAATGGCATGTGGATGCGGAAGTACCTCAAGCGTATTTGGTAAAGATGTTTTCAAGTTCAAACCTCTTGCTTGGCCATCTTCATCTGAAACTTCGAGAGGACTAAAACCCACACCTTCCTGGGTGCCTCCTACAGAGTCAGGGGTGACAGTGTTAGCCTGTGGGCCTTCCGAGATGACAGCAGTGGGCGTGTGCTGTGCGTCGGGCGGTCCTGTGGTGGTGCTTCCAGGCCGGGTAACTACGTCATCACGGTGCTTCGAAGCCAACGCGCCACTAGAAGTCACCGTGTCCTGGCGACATGCAGAGGCAGCACAAAGTTTATCGTCACCAGTTGCAGAGCAGATGGGCGGTTTGCCGTTCTGGCTCTGAACATGAGATGAATTTGTTTCTGATTTCTGGTTTGACATAACATCGTTCTGTGGCCCAGGGAAGGCTGACTCAGAGAGCGCCACTGCCTCACACGTGTTTGCTAAGGGAGCGTCTGGTTCAAAGCCGTCTGACATCTTGTCGTTCGCAGCAGCTGGGAAGACGGGCGGGTTCTGATCTGCTGCAGTACCCGTGCTCCCTTCACAGCGTCTTGAAGTTTCAGTTTCTGCAGTGTCTTCAAGAGAGGTTTCGCCATTACTCAATGCAAGAAAAGACTCAGCAGGTTTGTCACCATCCAGGGGCCTGGTGGCAGCAACACAGTTTGCAACAATGGCTTTATCCACAGGTTTCCTCAGGCCATTTACATCGCAGGCTCCAGCTGTGCTGACAGGAGAGTTCTCAAGTCTCTCCTCTGTACTTTGCCCAGCTTCGAGCACCTTCTCCTGGGTGGTGGTATCCGGGTTCACGAGACCACATTCTGTGTCCCCTGCAGCCTCTGGGACACTGGCATCTACTGCTGCACTGACTACCAGTTCGCCTCCAGGGACACGCTGGGCCGTGCCTGATCCCGTGACCGTGACTCCTGGCAGGACACCCTCTCCACGGCTCCGAGACTCCTGGGCTGCGGCCACTGCAGCAGATTCGGTTCTAGTTTCTTCACTTCTGATTTCACAGGACGGAAGGCCTTCTGTCCCCTTCCTTCCACAATCACACATGCTCTGAAGGCGGCTGTCGGGATCAGACACAGTTTCAGAGTCCACAGCAGGTGCTGGCTGTGTCTCTTCCACTTTTCTCTCCACACCTTTATTTTTCTTCCTACAAGAACAGTCGGTATTCTCTTCCTTAGCCACACTGGGTAAATCGGGGGAACGTTCCACCTGCCCCACAGTGTTCCCTGGGCAGGATGGGGAGCGCTCAGTGTCTGCAGAAGGAGAAGAGAGCTGCTGGCTGTCTGTGGGTATGGATGCACAGGGAACAAGTGAGCCATCTGTGTCTTGGGCAGTGGGCAGAACTGAAGAGTCCTGTGCTGTCACCACTGAGGGCCTAAGATTGTCCATCTGCTTGAGGTTTGTTTTCTGAGAAGAAAGGAAAGATAGTTTTTAAAAAATCGGTCATGGGAAAAGATGTCAGTGACACCTATAAACACCAATCCTGTTGGACAGAACTGACTACCAAGCCCTTCTTAGGTCACACAATAAGCTGATCTAAATAAATACAAATAAACGTTCTCTTGATCCTGATGTCACTTTCCTCCCGTGTAGCTACACATCCACTGGAATGATGAAAATGGTCAAGAATACACAAGGTGACTATTTTCTGTAACATAAACTTATTTTAGAAAGCAGCTTAAAACTGAGCATCCAAAACCTTTTTTTTCAAAGCACAGTGACTATCTTCAAATGAGCAATTGAGAAAGATATTTTTTATCGGGTCTTTAGAGGCAGCTTCCATCCCGCCTCACGTACGAGTGAAAGCAAACCCTAACCAACCAGGTAAACGTTCTGTAATCTCAAGGTCCAGGCAGACGCTCTGGGCCCTAAACTCCTACTGAGGAGATGCGCAGTGTCCTTTAAGCCCCAGAATGTGCTCCAGTCAATCTAGCCCAACAATTTTAATTCTGTGTCTTAATTTCAAGAACAGTGGCACGGCAGATATTCTTTTATTTTCTGATAACATCAGTTCCTCTGTTGTCTAATACTAAGCATTAAATAAATAATAGCAAACTAATAATACCTAAATCTTGATTATTCACAGATGGTTCTGTGGCTTCAGAATATCCTAGGTCACATCAAAAATAGTTTCTGCAACTTTAAAAAAATTCTTAACATGTAAACAGATATAACCACTCCATGGTAATGGTTAAAATAATCATGGCTGATCAAACTGATGGAAAATGCTATGCCATATATAAATGTTAACTATGAAGACCAAAGTGAAATCAGAATAATATAATTATAACACGATGTGGAGAAAAATTAAATCCTTGATCTAAGGTTATAATTATGTCGAAATCACATACACATGTAGACAAGGCTAAGGAAAAACGGAGAATAAGCAACTGCAGATGATCTTTAGGGCAAGTGTGCCTTCATATCACAATTTCAGGAATTCTTATAACAACCCTGTTTGTGCGGTGCATAAAAATCATTTGTAAAACGGCCAGTTTGCTCTTAACTCGTTATTGTGATGTTTTGCAGCAATTTCACGCACAGCTACTGTCCACCGTCCTCTCATATCTCCCCACTCAGGAAACACACCGAGTACTTACAGTACGCCAGCATCAGAATTCTATTCCTGCCTACGCACTGGGCCTCTCGTAAGAGTTCACACGTACAAGCGTAAAACGGGTTGTGCTCACTGAAATCCTTCCAGCGAGACAGTACAGGAAAAATGCATTTGTCCTAAAAGCTTCTGTGCTGTGCTCCCCAGCATATTCAAAATTAGCTTGCTTCCATTCCTGTTAAGAGTATAATAGTTTCCTAAAAACTACGAAAAGTAGTTCATTACATTTCATAAAGGGTGAACATTCTAGAACAGAGATTTGGAGAAAAAAGGGGTGTTTCTTGAGATGTGGTGGACGCTCCTAACACATGCATCGTCTGACAGTTTTAATTTCTCATGATTTCTTGGCCTGTACCTTGCAGGTACCTTTGACACCAGCCAACTGACATTTTCAATTGGACTATGATTCCCCTAGTAAGCTCTACAGGAAAATCTGAGTCCCTGGAAGTCAGGAAGAAGAAAATAAAATGACCCCTGTTCTGGAGCAAGCATGAGCTGGAAAGGCAGAGGCAGCTCAGAGTACAAGCCTACCCCGAAGTGTGCAGGCCTGCTCTGAGGAACAATGCCCGCTCCCACAGAGGCCTCTGGCACTGAGCTGACCTTAGATGACCTTAAATGAAATTATTGTCAAGCTTTTTCCAAATCAAATCATCTCTGAAATAAACTGCGTGGAAAAATGATCTAAACTTAGCCTTTCAGATGTTATGGCCAGGAATGATGTATCCATGTGACGTTCATATTACCCATAACAAATACTATCAGGGAGTCTGTAATGTTTTTATGTCTGGCAACAAGTTCATCTTGAAGGCTTTGAGTGGATTATAAAATATTTATTTTTTCAGTGATCTTTTTACCATACAACTATCGGTTTAAGTATGGTAGCATTATCATCATTCACTGAAATAGTTGTGAAAAGCCTTTTTTTCTGAGTAGATCTGGTTTTTGTTTTTCAGCAACAATATCAGAAGCTATTTTGCTCATTTAGTTTTATAAAGTTGAACCAACAAATTTATCAAATTAAACCACCATATTTCCTTTCATGCCAGGAAAATTTAGCTCTGGTTGTTACATATTTCTGTGTCTACAAGGTGTCCGTGTATCTCTCCCAGTATTTCAAAAACCTGGCACAAGCCAATGTGAAGTTCTCTCAGCCCCTGTTGCTACAACCTCAATGCTAGTTCTGCATCCACAAGTGGTCACATTGAACATTGCTAAAACGGCTGTACTTACTTAGAGGTTTCACAATCTCTGAGGGAAGCATTTTCGCTTTAATTATAGCAAGGTTCATTGGGGGAAGGAGTGAGGGCACAGAAGCCTGAAAATGGAAATTGTCTTCCTCACCATTAGCTGCTGTTGGATGTTCATAAGTTTAGAAATGTGCTCAGAGCAACTCTCTGCAGGAAATGGGGGTGCAGGATGTGACTGGGACTCTGAGGTTAACGTGTAGACGTCCAGCTCTCGGTGATGCCTCACAGAACAGTCTCCACACGGGATTTCATAGGATAAACTGCTCCAGGAGTCTGGTTCTCCAGCATTCTCCCTGCAAGCAAGCAAGCAAGCAATCTCCGGTTAATACAGATACCTCCTGCCTCCCAGGCCCAGGTTTAACCCTCACATCTTACGTCGAATTGCCAACCTGCTCGCTCTTTGAGGCTCTGCAGGAGGAGTCGGGTCTGGACAGCTCCCCAGTAATTCAGGCACATAACTAACGTTCCCACCCTCCTCACAAGAGGCCACAAATGGGTTAAATAAAAACTATTTAACCATTCTCCCTAAGGATGCTGACCAAGATAAAAAGAAGCCTGGGATCTTAAAATAGTTAATATTATGCTAACAACCAAATAATGAGGAAATGTAAGCAGAATAGCTCTAGCCTGGTTTTCAATAGAAGCAAGGCTTATTATCATTAGGTGTTTCTCTTAAAACGGGTTACATCACACACTAATTGCAGTCCATCCACTGGGGAGGGAAGAACCAATCACTCCGCCCATGCAGGGCAGGGGCACTCCAACTTGTGTTCATAGTGGGTGGAGGGAGCACCTTCAAAATTCTCGAAGTCGTCTACATAGAGAAACATTACCGCAATGCCAAATCATGTCATACTTGTCAATATAATCATCAACCCCTATTTCGAATGAAGCACTTTGGTTCCAAAACTTCAGGTTAAATTGATTTCATTAAAAGACAGACTTCGCTCAACTCATATCATTACAAACACAACTCCGGTACAAATAAAGCCAACAAAGGCAGAGGTATGATAAAAAAAAAAAAAATCTGAGACAGGCCTCAAAACATGAACTCGCTTTGTGGTTCTCTCTAAAAAACAGTAGATGGATAAAGTATCCCAGAGATTCTGGAGAAGGAGGAAGGTTATATTTGAGATCATCAGCATATTTGAAATGGAGAAAACTGAAGAATTAAGAAAGAAACATGCTCCCGACTGACAAATAAGAGAAACATTCCTTCACCTCTCTTTCCAACAGGTACGATTTCGTAGAGAAAACACTGTCACTAACAATTCACCAGAGAGTAAGTGGGATTTGAAGGCGAAAAACCTGCTAGAGTGGAAAGCCCACGGCAAAGTGAAGAATCACGACCTGGCTGGGGGTAACAATCCAGGCCGCCCCAAAAGAAACTGCCATAGTGTCCACACTCACGAGGGACTCCCCAACAGCGGCTCCCGATGAAGTTAACACATGATGTGCTACAAGGTTTACCAAGCGACTGTACTCTGAATAAAGTGACCTCCGACAGAAAAGTTCCTGTGAAACAATCACAAGTTCAAGTGAATGACTCAAGAAGTCCATTAGCCCTACCACAGGTGGGGGCGGCGGCTTCTCTGGAAACTCGGCTTTGAAGCCTGGTTTGCCATTGTCACTGACTCTGCTTAATTAACTGTCTGACCAACATCACTGGCATGTCTGCTTACTTAGATTCACACGTGTAGCCACATTCCAACAAGAAAAGGCCTTTGACAGCAAGACGTGATTTGCACATCACAGTTCAGTGGGAGCCGAACACAAGCTCAGACGGGGCTGTGTGTGTCAAGGCAGGAAACAATTAAAAAGTGATACAGTCCATTCTCAGCAAAATTAAGTTTTCTACCAACCTTGCCACTATTAATTCTCAAACCTTTCCCTTCCTAACATCTAAACCTGGGGAAGTTCCCTCCTGCAACAACCTGTTTACCAGCTACCTCTCTCCCACGCTCTCCCCTCCAGAGGAATGTGCTTCTGTGGCCGCATTTATCTCCAAGTGCTAATAACCCTTCCGCCTCCCAACCCACTGTCCCTGTGGATTTTTGCTGCTTCCTAGCCGGCCTGGAAGCAACAAACCAACTAAAGACTATTCATTGCAAAGTGTTCCCCCACTGACTTCCATGAACACTGACACTCTTAAAACCCATCTCATCCACAGGTGTGGGTAAATCCCATCGTTCCGTCCGCAAATATGTACACGCCAGGCCACTATTCTAGGTGCCGGGGATACAAAATCCTTGTCCTGCTGGAACTTACACCCTTAGCAAGGGACATAAGAGCATTCAAGTTAAATAAAACGCCTAGTATTTTGGAAGACAGCGAAAGCCACACAGAAAAATAAAGTAGACGTGAGGGCTGCAACTTTAATGTGGTGGGTCTGTGAAGGCCTCACGGAGGCGACATTGGAGCCAATACGTTTTCTGCTCTGTGTGAAGCACCGCATAAAACCTTTACTGGGCCCGCTAATAAAATCTGGCACAGCTCTACGTATAACAATGTCTATTGCAACTTTAAGTGTAATAGCATTAAAACTTAGAAACTCCCTACCCAAGTCAGTAATTACAGGGCAGTTTGTTAAATTAGAGAACAGATCTATAAACTATCATGCAGCCATTAAAAATAACTGAAATAATAGTTCAATAACATGAAAATCTACAATATTCAATAAAATAAGTAAAATTAAAAGGGTTTAAAATGTAGGCAAGTCTAGACAATAAAATGCACAAATAAACAAATAGTGTCAAGGTAGGTGGGTTATAGGTTTTCTTCTTCCCCAAGGGTTTAGTTAATGTTTTAAATAATTTTTTTAAAGTCCCTATTCAGGAAGGCCTTACTACTGCTCAAGTTTTTACTCACTTCTGTGCTAATTCAGCAATTTTTCAACCTTTTTCATCCCACGGCACAGAGAGATTATTAAAATTCTGCGGCACACCAAAAAAAATATTTTTCTTGCTGATCTGACAAAAAATACAGGTATAATTTTGATTCATTCATATCAAATGGCTATTGTCATGTTGGTTGTTATTTTCTTATTTGACACTCAAAGAGAAGAGAGATCAGTGACCCCTGACTAAATAGTCGGGTATTGCATGTTTTAAAAATTCTTGCGGCACCCCAGGTGAGTATCACTGTGTTGATCCATCTCCGGTTACGGAGCGGTTACTTACACTTTCTGTAATTCCCTCAGAAGCCCAAGTTTCCCTGCCTCCTCATTCTCAGGTGACTTTTCCTCCCCTCCTAGTGAGAAGCTTGGGGCCATCCAACGGGAGCTAAAACGATCTTATACTAAGTGATGCCTCTGCGCATCCCTCCTAAGTTCAAGGATACCTTCTACTAAACAGCGGGTCTACTCTGTTTGTCCTGTCCTCCTTAGGTACCTGGTTCAGTAATCAGCCCTGATGCCTGCAGGCTTCCACCTGCTTCTGGACTGGCTCCTTCCCCATTCACCTAAAGAACGATTAAAACCTCAGCAGTAGACTGGGCAGCGGTATTTTACTGACATGATTTCCCTGAATGAAATACAAAATGCTGGGAACTAATCACAGGATGGAATTAAGATAATACACTGTAAAGCAGTATCTAGTTTTTCAACCCACTTTCATCATGAACATCATTTCCAGTCTTCCAAGTAACAAGGTCGACGTTCTATGTATATAGATGGTAGTAGGTAAACCAGCCAAGGTTTCATCCAACTACAGGCTACACGAGGGCTAAAATAGGAAGTTCTTAATTCATTCTAAGCAACCTATTCCTAAGCAATTTTGTACAGTAACTTCCGAGCTTAAAGAAAAGCTACAAGCAAAATGTTTCTTCACATTTTTTTTTACAAAGATACTAAGAGGTAGTCTAACTGTACACTTCTATTCTATCTTAACCATTAAACTCATTTTTATGTTAGCACCTACCTCTAAACGGGTGTGCATATACAAAAGATTCCAGGAGATACGTATAATCTAAGTACACAGGGACTCTTAACTTACAGTGGGTGAGCTTAAAATGCAATCCCACACCCTATTAAGTAGAAGGGAACTGCGTCTACACGAGGCAATTACCAAAATACTATTTCTCAGCACACCAACATGTATGAGGTTCTATACGAATGCTTGCTTGAAAATGTTCACGTGGGTGTTTTTCTATTATTGATGAAATGTCTCCAAAGGTCATTAAAAAATAAGACTACAGATGGTGTGCCATTGCATTAAAAACGCATTCTACCTGACATCTGGTCTTCTCTATGTTGTTCTTAAGTTCATCCTTTAAGATATCTCAAAATATCCCAATTCCAGAAAATGAACGGTCCAGGTTATAAATCTTATTCATTCAAACATTCAACAAATACTCACGTAGTTCTCTACTATGCTCCTAGATGCTGGAAATAGGCCAATGAATAAATGAGACAGCCAAGGTACCAACAACAGTGGAGCTAACATTATAGCGGGCTATAATTACAAGCAGAGGCAAGTGCTTTAAAGAAAATAAATCAGGGTGCTTATGGCAGAAAATTCCTTAGAGTGGAATGGCTTCTTCGGACAGATAGGTGGTCAGGAAAGCCTCTGAGGGGATATGAGACCTGATCTGGATCCTAAGAAAGAACCAGCATGTGAGCTACTGGGACAGGATGTATCTGGAAGCGGGTGCAGCAAGTGCAAAGGTCCTGAGGTAGGTAGCAACCAGCTGGCCAGTGCGGCTGGGGTAGTGCAGCTACAGAGAAAGCAACAGGAAGGAGGGGAGTGTAAAACAAAATAATGGCACTAAAATATTAACTACTAAGTATTCCTCGCAACAACTTTGGTGCAGTTGTCAGTGTGTTTCCATTTTCACGTGAGAAAACTGAGGCTTAAGGGACAATTTGCCCAGGTGCACAGCCAGTACCTGAAAAGGCCAGAATTGGTACCCAGGCTTTCCACTCCCATGGTGATAGCTGCCTGTAACAGTTTCAAACTCTGACCACATTCAAATAGTACAAACTGTAAGTCTGATACAGTATTCATGAGAAGGTAATCAGGTATGTTAAATAGGTTTCATTCTCATAAATTTAGTAAGATCAACAGCAAGTTTTCAACTGTAGAAAACACAAATTAAGAGGCCATTCCTCAGAGATGGGTTATAGCATCCAAACTGAGCACCCACAGCTGGCCCCCAAACGCAAGATTTATGTACGTGGTATGCCAAAATTCAGTAAGCCCAGAGTGAATGTCAACGAGCTGCCCAGCGTCCCGCCTGCTATGCAGCAATCAATAACCAATCCACCTCTGCTTCTTACATTGTCCAGCATGTTGCAACTCACGGAAAAGGTCAGGTTTGATGCTAACATGCTGTAAAACCCTGTCAAATCAACTGAAGAGAAAAGCATTTCGCCAGTACTAACACCACTAGTCATGCAGGGGCGAGGGAAGAGTTAAAAAAAATACATCTTGTTGAGGCCCAACAAAAAGTCACATCGCATGTCAGAGACGAAACAAGGAAGATCAACAAGGCATCAGACTGTACTCACTTATGGCTGTCCCAGCACCACGAGCATCGCAAGCCCATCCTGTGTGGGTCTGGGCTGCATACTGCAGCTTTACCAGGTCGGTCCTGCCCAGAGGCGTGTTTTGCTGAGTCTGCCTGTGACAGGAAGTACGGCACCTAATTCCTTCTTTGAGGGCCGCTGCAGTATCTTCCATGAAGCCACATCACCGAAACAGTGCCAAACATCAAGGGCCCCCCCCCCCACACTCAGTCACAACTCCGCCAAAATGGAGCAGGAGAGGCTCAGTGCAGGAGAGCGCGGGGACCACGGATCCAGCTCAAAACGAACAGGAGGCTACTCTCTACCTTAGGTGTTTGTAGGGAACTCACTGCTAGACGGGTTAGGCATCAACGCACATGCAAATTCACGACACATTTGAGCACTGCTATTCTTACTTTCTTTCTTCCTTTTTTGGGGGGGAGGGGGCGGGGCGGGGCGGGGCGCAGTTACTTACATTTCTCTGAAGCTCAATTTCCTCATCTGTACGCTGGGAATGCCAGCTTTGTTGTGAGATCAAATGAACACAAATGTGAAGTGTTGGGACAGTGTTTGGCTCTCCCCAAGAGCTCAGTAAATTGGGCCTACACGGGGTGCACCATTGGGCCGGTGCAGTTCTAACGAACGAAAAAGAAGGAAGTTTCTGAGTATGAGACAAACCAAAAGGACAGGAACCTTGCTTGTGGGGTAACTGTCAGGCAACTCCCCTGACATCACCCTACCACTCTTTACTCCCCCCAAATCTGAGAGGAAAATGGGACTTTAATTCCCTCATGTCTCAAGGGATAGTGTGACAGCTGTGGGGTGGGGCCGACCAGGAAAAAGTCCACCAGGAAGTGCACGATGGCGCAGACATGTCACACTCAGATATTTCCAGCGAATCATCTTTCCTACCTCTCCAACACGAGGGACACGCTAAGTTTCTGAGAACTTTACAAGCATGTCCTCATTTAATCCGAAGAGGCCTGTGAGATACACACAGTCACTTCTCATTTTATAGACGAGGAAACAGAGGCTCCGAAATGGTAAACAACAGGGGTGCACTCAAGTTCAGTGTCGCCCTTTTTAAGGCCGAATGTTTAAGGCCCGCTGAACACGTCTATGATCAATGACCAAGTGGCTGCAGAGGCTACCTTCCCGTCAGCGCAGCACCATCACCAAGGTAAACGGTACTGTGAAAGGAAAGGTGATGCTCTCAACAGTCCCTGCAAAATTTAAAGTGCAGATCTCCTGACGTGCTTTTTATGCAGAAACTCTGCTGGTCAGTTAAAGCATAAATGTATATTTACTATAAGAGCAAAATGCTACAAAAATTAGTGATTGTGAAAACTGTTAATGCTATGAATAAAAACTAGAGTTTGCAAATGGTTAAATTAATAGAGAAACAGGCTGAGAGTTAATACATACGAATATGGGAATGCACTGGCTCTGTAATTTTCAGAAGAACATTTTATCTCTTTTGAGCCAATTAAATGTTTATTATAATAAATAAGAGAATTATAGATATTATATATTGTACAAATTTTGATGAACGTTTTGTTAACTATTATTAATTATATAAAATAAGCATTAAATAGAATAATTTTTTTAAAATTTTATATATATCATCTCATTTTGCAAGATGTCTTTTCAGAAATAGTCTATCTATAAATTATTCACATCCTGTAAGAAAAAAAATTAAAAGGAGAAGGTCACCACTGCTACCTGCAAATTTTACAACAAGGAAAAAGCCAAATTCATGTATAATAACTGTAAGTAATTCTCAATCCAGAATTAAATGGATGAAGAACTGTGTTAGGAATAAAATGAGGCACCACAAATACATTCTGTTTTCACTAATCAAACAAATGTCAAAACAACAGACTTCACTAGCTATGGGTGTAATATGGACTAAACCTTGTCAAAATTATTACTTTAAAATGCTACACAATTTCAACAACTAAACTATTCTTGAGATTCACTAAACCAAGAACCCTAAGTACAAAACTCCTTCTAGAAGAAAGGATCCTGAAAAACTCTCCTGAGTTAGTTTTCTGTCACCCAACTAAGGAGAAACATCCCTGGCACACCAGTGGTATTTCAGCAGAAAGTAAGTGCACTTCTGAACGAATCCAGAGCAATGCAGAAGCTGGCAATGCTCAGAAGTTCTTGTTCGGCCACTATAAGGTCAAAGTTCTAAAACAGAACTATTTTGTTTTCGGATGAGTTATATTTTTACTTTTTCACATTTATTCTCAGCACACACAACTTCATTCTATGCTGCTAATATTCAGATTTGGTCAAATACTGAAATTTTTCAAGTCATTCTTTCTGTTTGTACACCTTTAAGGAAACTTCAAAATGGACCAAATAAAAATAATGTGTAATGGTTACTAAAGGTTTGTGTTTTTTAGCGGGAGGAAGGTGCTCACCGATCCTTCATTTGCTTACATGCAAATATCAAATCCTACACCCCAGGTTCATGTTCCTTCCACCAAGATCTATAGTGCAGTCAGAAATATTTTCCTTTTTTCTCTAAAAGTTAACTTATTTGTTGATTTCAGAAAGAGAGAGGAGGGGAGGGAGGGGGAGAGGAACATCGATTTGCTTGTTGAATACTTACTGATGCACTCATTGGTTGATTCTTGCCCTGACCTGGGATCAAACCCATAACCCTGATGTACCAGGACAGCGCTCTAACCAACTGGGCTACCCAGCAAGCACCAGTCAGAATATTTTCACAGCCACATGCTGTTACACAGAGTCTTTGTTATCACAGGCTAAGATGTGGAACTTCACAACCCTGAAAAAAAACTCCAAGGCCTAAATGTTCATAGGCTGGGGCCATTTGCCTGCATAGAGCAGGGAGGGAAAAGACGCGGACAGAAGGAAACACATACTTGTGGAATGGCGTTGCTATTACAGCCAACTTCCAACAGCAATTCATGTTCCTACAAGGTCCCAGGCAAAACAAACAAACAGGTAACTGGAAGCTAATTTGTACCAGGAGGTTATCTGACTGGAGCCACAGATACAGAAACTATACTGTTCTTACTGAAACACAGCATAGAATTAACATTAAACTGAAATAAAACAAACCTAAATTTAAAATACCAAAAAAAAAAAAAAGGTCCCAGGCAGTGTAAAAACTCATGCACTTGGGAGTTACACCCTCGTTCCAATCACTGTTCCCTTAGTTACCAGCTGTGGGGGTCACCTGGTGAAGTCAGGATAAAATGCCCACCCCGAACGTGTTGGGGAGAGGACAGAATATACAAGAATTCATGCAAAATGCCTAGCACACACACAGTAAATGGCACCTGGTGTTACAGTTATATAAATGCAAATAGTATCCTCAGAAAGTGCATTCGCAATTTTCCAGCAAGTTGCCAGATAGAGAAATCCGGAAATTACTATTTGAATGGTGAAGGAAAAAACAAACAAAAAAACCCTATGAAACATCAAAATTCTTAAAATGCTTCAGTGGAAATTTTACACGCCCCCCCCCCAAAAAAAGTCACTAGAAACCAGATCTATTACAAATCATCGTAACCAAATTAGCTGATTAAAAGACTAACAATGTCACCAAACATGACTCCTCATCAAATTCTATGAATAAAGTTTAAAAACAGGTTTCTGAATAATGGCAACTGTTGACTACAGAGCCTCGGGCAAAGTATTTGGCCTCTCTATTTTCTCAGCTGTAGGAAAATACAGTATGGACTGCACTGACCGGACCACACCTGAGACGTCTGCTGAGAAATTTTACATGAGGACACATGTAAAGCACGAATGTAGCACACGCAACACTTAGTGTGACTGTCCTTCCTCCTGTTTCTAGTTTCCACTCAGTGCTGCCACCTTATCTCCATCAAAACACAAAGGCCCCATCACATAATGAGAAAGGAGGACAGGAAAATGGATGGGATGGACAGATGGACGGACAGATAGACAGACAAATGGATGGGGCTTAGGCCAGATGAAGTTAAAAAAAAAAAAAAAAAAACCCTGACTATTACTGTGAAGGCAAGTTTGTACATTTACTTCATTGTTTCCACTCCCAAGCAAAAGCAAAGGCTCCAAATTTGTTCTGCACCAGATGGGTTACTGAGGACACACTTGTCAAGTCCTTCAAGAGGATCTTAAAAAGGCAGTCATTATATTAACTGAACATCTTGCTCAACTGTGCTCAGCTCCATTGTGAAATATGTACACTTGGGCAGAGACTCTACCCTCTGACCTTGGACCCAGGTTTCAAGTGCAAATATGTCAAAAGAAGGACTCGAGGACCTACAGACACAAACTCTTTGGAAGGGGCTGACCCCGCCCACTATAACAAGCCACGCCCGACAGCCATGTCTGCCAGCCTGGGTCTGTGCCCTGCATGTGCACATGTATCATCTCAACCTGGACAGATCACTGGACTCTGAGCCTGAGCCCATTACTCTGTAGCCTTATGACACTGGGAAACTCACTTCACCTCTCTGGTCTGTTTCCTCAATTGCGAAACAGGGATAATAACACCTGCCCTACTCACTCATTAGGCTGTCATGACGATGAAATGTAGAAAGACAGCCTGATGTCACCAGCAATTGTTTTAAACCCATTATCACGGGTAATGTGAACATGAAGTTAGGGTACTGACAATCTCGTTTTCCTGAGGAAAGCAGAGGCTGGGCCTAAATGAAAAGCTGAGAGCCCTTTCCTAAGTAAGTGTCAGTCATCTGTATCCCAGTGGCCTCTTCCGGGGTTGTCCTCTGTCAGATTTTTGCAGAAGGAAGAATATGGGCCTCAGCTATAAAGACGGACCTAGTGCTTTCGTTCTCTTAGCCTCCATATATCATTAGTAAAACACATTAGATAAAACATTAGATAATGTCCATTTCAGAAAGACTGTCTTGAGTTTGAAATGGAATATTATCTATAACATACCAACAATGCATGGCAGGCCTTCAATAAAGATTTGTTAAACTGATAATCAAAAATGAGATAAAGGTACAAGGGCAAATATTTTTGTACTTGTTCTTTGAGCAAATGAAATATTTCACCACTTTTATGGCAATATTCCACAGTTAAAATCCTTAGAAGAAGTACTCTTTCTGTAAGGGTGGTAGCATTGCAATAATTCCTTAATGATCTAAAATTCCCTGTTCCATCAACCAGACACATCGACATCACAGCAAGCGCCAGACAACCAAACTAATTTTTTTATTTTTAAAAGATTTTATTTACTTATTTTTGGAAAGGGAGACAGAGAGAGAAACATCAGTGTGTGGTTGCCTCTCGAGTGCCCCCCACTGGGGACCTGGCCCGCAACCCAGGCATGTGTCGTGACTGGGAATCGAACCAGCGACCCTTCGGTTTGCAGACCAGCACTCAATCCACTGAGCCACACCAGCCAGGGCCAAACTAATTCTTTTAAAGTGTATCTATTACACTTGGGAATAATTTCAAACTCTTGTCAAGCAGGGACATTCAAATGCTGCCTGAAAATATTTTAAGATTTTGGAAAAATTTCCTTAACAGATGAAACGCTGATACAGACCTAGCAGGAAAGGAACACTCAGGAAAGGGCAGTAAGAGGTAACATTTTGGCAGTCACTGTGCTATGCACGGTCCATGCATTCTTTCATTTATTTAACAAAGCAACCCACCCTTTATACTTGAAATTCTGGCAAAGTCCACTAATATCACAGTAAGACTCAGGGATTTGGTACAATCACCCCGTTCGTTACCTTTTTTAAATTGCTAGTTATGTATAACCCAGAGCCTAGAAGAATAGCAGAGGAATCCAAGTTCAGGGCTGGATCTGCAGCCCCGTGCTCATGCTCCCCTCTCACAGCCCTCTACTTGGAGATTTCTGAAGCCGGCTTTCCCTTACTTATTTCCCTTCAAAAGGAGATGAGTGGTTTTCCCACATGTTACAGAGGTGGTACTATGAAGCAAGCCAAAAACTCTTCTCCAAGAACAAATACTCTAGTTTCCTTACAGCTGTGCCGCAATGAGTCTTGTGACATCCTCACCAGGCATATAAAGAAGCTGTTGAAATCGCTTTATTTCCCCATTTGCACGGCGAGCCTTAACCAACTCTGCTTCCCAGCAAAAACTCTGAGCTCTAAGATCATATTTAGAGGAACTGCATTGGAGCCTTGCGATACTCATACCGACTTAAGTATTTCAATTTCTGGAACAGGGCCTGTGTTCCTAAGGCCACGAAGCAAACAGCAGAGGGAATCCAATCGCCAGCCAGATGGGAAGTATGAAGGAATGGAGCCTATCACTCTTTGGAATACTGTCATAGGGGAGCTCAAGTATCAGAAACTCATTTGAGATGAAGAGCGTCCCTCCCACCGCCACTGTATCTGGAGCGCCCATTAGCATGCTTTCTGCAAAGAACCTCTGCCAGTCCGGCTTGGCTGGGAAAACGATAAGCTTGGCAGGTAAAGCAAAAACAAACAAAACAGAACACCTGTTGATATAACAGTAAGTAGCGTTACATTCTGAGATCTCTTCTTGGCCTTGGCAGACTACCCCACACTCACAGCTAAAGATGGTAAAATATAAACTGCAACTAAATTAAGTCTAACATGAGCAAAATACATGAGAATTGGGGAATAATGACTTGATTTATAAGGGTCCCTTAAATGCCAAAGAACACAGATACAATGAGATTTATTCTTTAGATTATGTCGTAGAAAGATGACAATGATCATAAAACAATAAAAATATATTAAATAAGCAAAACGGTACTTGTAATTTCTGCCTATTCGTAAATATTCCAATGAAAAATGTTGCCTGTTATTAATTCACTTATTTCTCTGTTTACACAAGGAAAAAAGGATTCTGCAAATGTTTTGACTAACAGCCTCCTTTCAGAAGACTCTCTAAAGAGTCAGACTGTGTAATAACTGAACCTACAGACATACAGACAGGATTTCCTACTGCTCATCTCCAGGACAACTCAGTTGCCTGTTACTGCTACTCAGATGAAGAAACCATTGCTCTTGATTTCATTCACAGAAGTGACACTCAAACCAAACCTCAGTGGTTCAGTAGATTTTCTGCATGCAACTATTATTTTAAAGTATTCATTTCTAATTAGCTCCTTCAAGCCTCTAAGACATACTAGAGAAAAGGTATGGCACAGGAAAACGGTTCCCCCTTGCACTGAACTGGGATCAACTGGATACACGGTAACGGAATGCCACCCCCACAGACAAGACTTCTTCTGGGCTTCCAGGGACAGTAAGAGGCAAGGAGCAGTGAAGGCAGGGAGGCAGGGGAGAGAGAAAACGGTGATGTGACTTACGTATGTCACTCGCAGGCAGAGAAGTGGTGAGCAGGAGCAGGCTCACAAGCTTCCGGCAGAAGGCAAGGCAGAGAGCTGAGGCTCTAACTTGTGGCAAATGCACACGGAGATGCCAAGTGGGTGGAACGACCACGATCCAGGGGTGGGGCTGGTGGTGAGGGCAGGGAGAAAGGGAGAAGGAGCACTTACTCGGTCAGAAGCTTGTGCAACTGGTGATAACCCCGCTCCAAGGCCAGGCTCACAGGTGTCGCTCCTTCCTGGTTGTGGATGCGGAGAGCTCCCCGGCCGCCGGGCTTCTGCAACAGGAACCAGGCCAACCTCAGCAGCCCCAGCCGCACAGCAAAATGCATCAACGTCTCTCGGGGGCTGCCATCTGTCGATGGGGGAGACGACAAACATAAGCGAGAAGGTGAAAACAAAAAGCAAACCAACAAAAAAAGGTTAGGCAAACACCACTGCCTCCGAGCACCTAAGACCCTGAAGTTAAGGCCACAACATACAATGTGAACAATTTTATTGTGGTCGAGGAGAAACAGCTCTCAAGTAAAAACAAAGTAAAGCTAGGAAAATGTGTAAGAAGCAAAATCTCCAATAGGAGAGACAGTCCCACAAGAGAATCAAGCCATTTCTATATTCTGATTGAATGCATGTGTCCAATGAATTGGTACAGGCAAGGATTTATAAGGGTGACTCCACACATATGTCCTTTTCCTTAAAAAAAGAAAAAAAAGGAGACGTAGCCTCACAACATGGGGATCCAAACGGAAGAGTTGTTGACACTTAAGGCTTAGATGGGTGTATCCTAAAGACTGTAATTACTTTAAAAAAAATAACACCCAGAGACAAGAGTTGGCCAGTTGAATACTGAAAACAGGTTCTGCTTGTTAAGGACACACAAGTCTTTTTATTCCCCCATATTGAGGGCAAATGAAACTGCTGGCACTACCAGCTCTTTTGTTTGTTTGTTTAAAGAAAGAAATGCATCTCCGGGCATAATAGGAAAGACTGACTCTAAGATAATATAACTTCAGAAAAAAAGCATGTGTTTGGGCTTCTGTCACTTGAAGGGACAGTTCCTTGTTGGTATAAGGAGTCACTCTGAAAGTGGTGAAGAGAGAGGACAAATCTGGGCTCCGATTTGGCATTTACCATCTGCAGGACTGGGCAGAACCCATGTGACTTCTCTTAGCTTCACCTTCTTTGTCCCAGAGTGGGGTGCCAGCACCTCCCTCCCAGGGCTGCAGTAACAAATGGGTGGGGAGGTAGGTGAGATGCTAGTGTGACAACTGGCTGTAGTAGATGCTCATTAAATGCCAAGTACTTCCCTTTCCCTGCTCTCTGCTCTGTCCTTCTGAACTTCAGGTTACATTCTAGGTTCATTAGCAACCCTGGCTACCTTCCTCACCCACCCTCCTGCGCACCGCCTGGGGTGGCGGGAGCTGACATAACCGCAGGGCTGCATTTCCCAGCTCCCGGGGGACCACTCCAGGAGTGCGATGGAATGGCGCCCTGGAGCTGTGTGAGTCGGCTTCGCCAACATCTCCCATTCTCCACAGCCTCCCTCGGGCCCCAGCTTCTTCACTGAGCGGTCTCAGACCTCTCGGACCCCACTGCACCCCCTTGCACTGAAGTGCTTGATGCTTCTCCGTGTGAAGAGCTTGATGAGAACGAAGGCAATTTGCATCTGTGACTTACACTGAACTGCACTGTCTTCTAATGTCACGTGTGTGTTGGTTTAGTCTGCTTATTGCCAACGTAAATTTTCTAGGAAGCAAAAGCTACCTTTCCTAGTTCATTTTCCCTGCAGAACCATGCACACTGACTAATGCAGGATTTACAGGGCTCAGCAGAGGGACATGGCTGGAAAGAAATCAACAACCAGAAGAAACCACTGCATGAGGAGGCACAAGTTTTAATAATCGACACCTCAGCGCAGGTGTCCAGGCAGGCAAAAGGACAGAAGACCCCTCAGAAAAGATCAAATACCACCATCTGACTCATGCCTAAAGATATTCACAAGCACTCTGACATCCTTGTCAAATACAAAAAAGCTAATGAGGCACCAACCAGGAACTATGTGATTTTTTTACTGGTTAATTCCAGCCTTACTAGGTGACACCTCCTCAAAGTAGTTTTCTCTCCATCCCCACCCTTTCTGATCCCTTATTTGCTCTATGTCAGCTCAGCATTTAAGAGTAGAGTGACCACGCACCTGCTCAAAGCTGGCACCCCAATTCCGGCACCTGTATCCTCCCGAATCTCAGTCCATGTTCCTTAGCAGGAGGGCACCACGTCTGCTGTTAGGTCACCCCCGTTCTGCAATCAACAGACTACAGGCAAAGTAGCACACGGGGAGGGCCTGCTAAGTACCCTTATGCTGGGCTAAGGGGTTGTACTGGCTTTTTCGTTCTCACAACAGCCCTATGACGAGGTCTCACCTCATTCTGCAGATAAAGATCTGTCTTGAGTCTAAAATTCATACCCTTTCCATTGTTCCACCCTGCCTCTATTTGTAAAAACCAGGATAATGTTGTGGTTTAAAACGCATCCTGCCATATGTTTTCCTCCAGTAATAAACAGTTTACCCATTACAGCTTCAGTCATTGTTTCTGTTCCTTTGAATCAGTTTAAACTCCAGAGTGCCGACAATTTGGATCAATCTTTGTTCTCCCCTCTCTGTATCTACATATCTTTTTCATCCAATGAGCATTTAGTATTTTTCTTCTATCCTAAGAGTTACTCAGCTGTCTTTTGCAGATCGTTAACTGCACTTCCTGTGATGTCAACTGGGTTCTTTGTCCCTGTCTGAATTCGATTATGCCCTGGGATTCTGGATGTCCTCGCATCACTTCAGCCAGCTCCCTTCCCCTCTTTGCCCTCAATGTGACGGCTCTTCTGCAGATGTAATTAAAGCCCCTAATCAGCTGATTTAATAAGGAAGATGATCCTGGATAATCTGGGTGGGCCTGAATCCGCGGAGGCTTTAAAGGCAGGGCTGAGGTTTCCCCTGGAGAGAGAAGTCAGCCAGCGGAAGAGAGTCTGTGCCTGTGCTTGAGCAGTTCGTCCGGCTCAGGGTCTCTCCTTCCTACTTGAAGGACGGCAGCTCTGGCTCGCGCTGGTGGGTACGAGCTTGCCCACGACCTTCTATTCTTGTCCTACAAATTCAGAGCTTGCTTAGCCAGCACCCACCACCGTGCAAGCCATTCCATGTGATAAATCTTAATACACATTTATTCCCCGTCCTGGTTCTGATTCTCTGGGTAAAACCTGACTGACACACTCATTAAACCTATTTTCTCCTTGCTGCTTCCTTCTCTAATTTCATTATAGATCTGCCTTCTTCAATTTTTTTAAAGGATAAATGGAAAATCTCTTCTAAATTTTTCTTTGGTTTCTTGAAGACAATTATACGCAGAGAGTCTTCCATCTGAATACTCATGATACTTTCCATTTCCTTTATGCTGTAATGTTATTTCACAGGCCATATGCTGGCTGGCTGGTTTTTCTGTTTAAGCACGCTCAATTGGAAAGTCTCCATGTGGCCCCAGCTCCTACGCACAGAGAAGGCAGTAAAAAATGTCTTAGGCCCCACTCGCTATCTACTTATAGGCTGGAAGCACGTCCCATGCACATTCACCCAGATCTGCAGAGAAAGCTGTGTGCCCAGTGGGCATTCGGCCACGATGAGATGCTGGACAGCTGCTGCTTCTTCAAACTGTCAGACTTTCTGACTAAGCAAAACACTCCAAGTTCCGGGAACAATACAGTAACCGAAGACCATGTGTACTTTTCTTACCCCATCGATCCACCCAGAGGCCCTGCTCACAGCAATTTTTGAATCTCTAAGGTTCCAAAATCACCATTCTTCCTACTCCTCCGTACCGCCACTCAGGTACACCTGAGGTCCCACACGGTACATGAATTCTCACACCCCATGTGGACGCGGAACAAGAGGCTGGTGTGAGAAATGGGCTTTGGAAAAATGACACGTGGGATCTTGGACGGAATCAAGGTTTGACCAGCAACAAAAGCTTGTAGGGCCCAAGTCCTACTATTACTAGAAACCGCTTGTCTTGGAGTCAAGATAGTAACCCTCTGTGAAGGAAAAAACCCCTTAGCAGTCTTTTTATATTTTATTTTCTTTTTTTAGCAGCTACGAGAGCTGAAAAAATACACAAACACTAGTGAGTGTAGCTAAGAAAAAACTTCCATGAAAAGCTATAGAACAAACAGGAAGGGGCATGGAAACTCAAAGGGCAAATTCTTACAGTTGAGGCTCCACGAACCAACATCAGATCCACAGAGCCGAGAACGCACGGGCTGCCTTTAGCATTCTTAAACCTGTCTCGTCCTTCTCTCCACCCAAATTTCTCTTAGTGGGGAGAAATCCCACCCCCAAAGAGGATCAGATCTTCTTTTCAGTTAGTCACACAACACCATGACAAAGTCAGAATGAGATTCCCCCCCGACTGTTTCTCCTCCTTGCTTCCGCCAGAGCAAGTCTTCAATGGGTCCAGCCTATTACCCGAGCGATGTGCTGATTGCCACTGTACCAGGTTCTTTCAGGGGGAAAAAATCTTAACTCATCATTTTCACTAACCACCAAGGCACTAAAAAGCCAGAACAACTAAGTGAGACTTAGTAACTGAGAGGGAAGATGTCTTTACCCACCATCAACCCTCCACCCAGACGAATCCTTACTGCATGTAAGGCAGAGCTAAGGCAAGAAGTCCAGTGTACAGGCTGCTTCATTGTAGCTAGAGACGAAAGAACCCTTGTCAGAACTAAAATGGACAAACTCCCTCCCGCTCATTTTAAAGTGAGGATTAACTTCAGAAGTGAAAGCAAAAGAAATACAGCCTCATCATGCTTCGAAGTGCCTTCCCTTTTTCTGCCGTCCTATTTTATCCTTTTGTAAGACACGCTACTTTCCCTCGTCAGACCTCAAAGTTTTCCCTCTACAAGGCTGCTGGATATTGGTCCTGGTATATTCAGAATGGAGAGCTTTGCTAACTGGCACACGCTATCCAAATGTATTGTCTTCCATTTCATACATGCAGAACGTGAGAAACAGAGAGGTGAGCATTTTGCACAGACTCTTGCACCGAAGCTGGGATATAAATGAACTGACTCCGCTGCCTATGTTCCTTCCATTTTACAGCACCACATCCAAACCAAGAGTTAAGGTCATGTTCACTCCTGCAGCTCAAGGAGGCCATGAATCCCTGAAATCATGTGTACACTTTTCCAGGCCTGGATGTATTTTTTCCACAGGAGAAATAGGAGCTATTTTCAAAGGACCCACTGACCTCAGGGGGAAAAAAAAAAAACGCTCTGCATCCAAACGATTAGTGTGAGGATTAAACATACATCTTACGTGACTCCTTTGTACAAGCATTAGCTGGAACACCTGTAAACACCCTCGCTTTCAGCAGCAAGTAGTCCTGTTATGAAACCAGGTGTCCTATTTACCCGCAGCATTATCCCAGGCAACAGCTTACTTCATACCTTTCTCCTTTAAGTACCTTTTTAAAGTATTTGATGTACAACGCGATGTGAGCACAACGTTCCTCTACATTCGCCCCTCAAGAGCAAGCAAGCGCCTCTTACCTGAAGCTTCTCTGCCCTTAAAATACTCAGTGTTTGTATATTCTAATCCACAAATGCAGTTAAAACTGCAGAAAACGTGAAGCTAGCCCTTGAAATCAGATTCCTCATCCCAGGGGTTGACTCAAAGGCAGGTATATCAAGACCCTTCCATGCATTTCATCTACCAAAGTATACATCTAACTTGCTCATTTTTCTTTTGTTCTTTTAATTATTTTTAACTTATGTACAAAATTCACTTTTGGGGGTGTACAATCCTATGACTGGGAACACATACACAGGTTCTTATAACCACCACCACCAAAATGCAAAACCATTCTAACACCCAGAGAAGTCTCCCATGATACCCCTCTCCTGTCAGCCCTTCCCCCACTCCCAGACTTGGCAGCTCCTGATCTAGTTTCTGTGCCTGTAATTTTGCCCTTGCCAAAATATCTCGTGAGTGAAGTCGTATACTAAATACCCTTTGGAAACTGACTTCTTTTACTTAGCACAATGCATTTCAAATGCATCCCAGTTTTGAGAAATGGAAAACTATCGCACATGTCAATAATTTTTAACGCTGGGTAGTATTCAACTGTGTGGACGAACCACAGCTGGTTTATACAGCCACCCAGTGAGAGAGATCCGGCTCAGTTCCAGGTTTTGGTGACCACAAATAGTGCTGCCATGGGCACATAAGTGTAATGATGTTTTTGAGTTAATGTAAGAACCTGGGATTAATACCCAAAATAGGATTCCTGGGTCACATAGTAAATGCACATTTAACTTGATAGGAAACTGCCAAACGGCCTTCTAGAGCGGCGGTACCATTCTGCAGCCCCCCAGCAATACGCACGATGTCCCGCATCCTTGCCAGCACTCAGTATTTTTAATCTTAGCTTTCCTCGTAGGTGTGTAATGGCACCTAACTGTGGTTTTCATGCATTTCCCTAAGAGTTCAAATCTGATTTGGCCTGTACTAGCATTACTTGGGCAATTTTATACAACAGAAACTTAAGAAGCACACGGAAAGTCCACAAAAATATTAAAGCTGGCCAGTTCCCTATTAAACACAAGGAAGCTAAGGCCAGAGAGGGGAAGTGATACGCCGAAAGTTCCAGACCTGTGCTTTTTCTAACACAGTGGACCTTTTTTCAACAACAGGGGACTGGGGGCACCCACTGCCCGCACAGCCAGCCTTCTGCGCATGTGGACTCCCAGCCGTGGACCGAAGATATGTGTGTGAGTGGATCTGCGCAGCTCAAACCTGCGTTGTTCAGGGGGTGAGCTGCATTTCTTGCTAACCACGGCAACGTGAACAAGCCATCCAACTTTTGTGCCTTCTTTAAACAAACAAAACCAAAAAAAACCATAAAACCTCCACAAATAACTAATGCAACCCATCTTGACCGCTTCATAAATGGCAACCAGAACAACCATTCCTGCATGAATACAGAAACAGTAAGGCCAGAGGTAGTGAGCCCCAACCTTAGGTTTCTGGAAAGGTGCTCATGTCCGATACAATGGCGAACACTGCCATCTCTAGATCTTAGCAGTGCAGAGGGTTCTTGGACACTGTAGCAGCAAGAAAAACGAAACGGACAAATGCTCTCTTCCCTGATTTTAGAGTCTGCACTTTCTTTTGCATTCTACCTGGGCAGGAGACTGCTTCGGTGCTGTTAAACTCAGAGAATGTAGGAGAAGCAAAGGTGGCAAATACCCCTTCGCCAATCTTCCACGGGAGGAAGATCAGGTCCACTTGATGGGCCTGTGGGAGCAGACACTGAGCGTGCAATCCTCTGGGCGCTTCTACTCGGGACCTGCTACCCGCAGAGACAGTGCTGCTGGTCTGCTCTCCCTAAATACACAGTGACCAGAGCTGGGTGGACATGGACAGGAAGTCCTGTGATCGTCCAGCTCTTTAGAAAGGACAAAACAACTCTTTGTGCAGGAGGCCCAATGCCAGTCTTCCAATGTAGCTTTCATCAGTAATAGAAAAAACATCTTCATCTCTGACTCCTAAATCTTTCAACTGCATTGGAACTCAGGAGGGAAAAAGAATGCTATTATTTATGGACTCCAGGTATAAACTGTTTCATTTAAATATATGTATGTATATAAAAAACCATGACATCTAGTAGATGGCATCTGCCACAAGAAAAATTATGTGGGAAAACCCCTATGTGACTCACAGGAACACAAATAGATCCTTATTACATCAGTGTTTTTAAAAAGTGGAGGCTTTCCACCTCTCATGGATAGCCAGTAAATAAGCAAGGGTGAAAATAACCTGGGGTTTGAAAAGTGTGGATTTAGGAAAAAAAGAAATAAATAATAATAAAAAAAACAAAAAAAAGGAAAGAAACAAAAGAAAAAAAACACACCAAAAAAAAAAAAAAAAAAAAAAAAAAAAAAAAAAAAAAAAAAAAACCAACAAAAAAAAAAAAAAAAACCAATAAAAAAAGAAAACAAACAAAAGTGCCGGGTGTCTCAGAGCTCAGCCTGCCCTCCTGCCACCCCCCCACTCACTCCCCAGGCTCCTTTCCTCCAGCTCCATGGACTCTGTAGAGAACTGCAGAATATCTGTCTTTGATCAATGAGCACCAAAAAAGATACAAAGAGTTATCCTTCTGCTCTCCTCGTGAAGGAGGGGTCATTTTCCACACTTGAGAGATCACCCTGAAACCAGACCCACAGCAAGAGGCTCGGCCACTCCCTGCAGTGAGTGAGAGGGGACCGGCTACAGCAGCTCCCTCTCAGGTCACCGCACTGCAGGAGCAGGTTTAACAGCTCAGCTGAAGAGCCCAAAAGAAACGCCATCAAGACCACTTGGCTACAGTAATTGAGAGATTTATTCAGCCACTGAGGAAGACTTGATGGCAATGACCATATAAAAAACAGCCCCATTAAAAAAACTTAAGTATTCCAAACTCAACATACATTTGTGGGTCTTTTAAGTTCTTACCATGCAAAGTCTGGTCTGTTCCCAGAACATTCCACTCTGCTGGCAGTTTCAGGTGCCGGAATGCCAGGGCCACCTTCTCGTCAAGGGAATTCACATCTGTAGAAGGCGGTCCCGACCGATCAAGAAAGCGGGTGAAGTTCAGCGCCTGCTGATTCCCAGCACTGGTTGCCAGGAACTGGGCAGCATCATAAGCCTCATCCTGGATGAACTCAAAGTCTTCTTCGGCCACCACGAACACAGGAAGGCCCTCTTTGGAAGCACACAGCTGCACCTTCACGGTCTCACAGCAGTCGTGACCTAGAGAAGACACACGGGACACAGAAGACAGGTTAGAGTCCTCTGACCAAAAGGGCCACTTGTCCTCTCTGCTCTTCTTGTAGGCAGCACGAGTTCCCCTTCCTAAAAGAAGCTCCTCCTTTCTCTTAGCTCTGACTGCAATCTTCCAAACTGCTTAAAACTCCATTCCCAGCTCTATGGTTTGCAAATACGAAGTAGTTCCCTCACCACAGAGCAGACAACTTTATGTCTCAGTTGTCACCATGTTTACAGCACAGTGTTTGGTACTGCATAGTCTCTGAATATCGTTAACGTGTACTGAACTACGGCTGCTCGGTTTGAGCAAACTACAAGAATGGAAGCTCAAGGATCTTGGAAGGCCTGTATACAGTGGGAAGTCTAATACCCACTAACTGAATTTTACATCAGAAAACACAGCAGGGTTAAAAGTTGCTCACACAGGTTACACAAGAGGAATTTTACAGGCTCCTCAGCACTCGCCTTATAATCACAATACAACTGATCAAATAAAGCACCTTGAAAAGCACAGAACTACGTGATTTCATTCAAGTATTATTAGCAAGCCAAGGCCAAGAAAACAAGTTCTGCTCTCAGGTACAGGTTCCTTCCCACAAGGTAATGAGGACATCAATGGAATCCCTGGTTCACAGAGGGATGACACCATGCTGTGGCCAGAAGCCCAGCTGAGGTACAGCAGGCACGCCGACAACGGTGGCGTCCACGGTACAGGCGAGCAGAGCCTCGTGAACTGTGGCAGGAGGCAGCAACCTGCACGCCAGCCCAAAGAGCTCCTCCACCTGAGTAAAACCAGAAAGGTTTCACAACGTTATTTCTTTTATTATTTTTTAATATATTTTATGATTATGCTATTACAGTTGCCCCATCTAACCTCCCCTCACCTCCGCCCTGCACCCCACTTCCCCCCCACCTACCCCCTCTTTAGTTCACGTCCATAGGTCATACATATGAGTTCACAACGCTGTTTCTATGGGTGAGGCCCTGTTGGGGTTTCTTGTGGATTTTCTTGCGGATTTTTATCCTCACAGAATCAAGTACTTCCAATATGCATAATATATTTACTGAAACAGTTTTCCCTCAACTTTCGAACACTGATCTCAACTAGAACTATGCTAACGTTATCATTCTTCTTCCATAACATATCTTTCTGATGGAAAAAAATGAAAGAAAATGGAGCCGATGTATTTGCTGCTTTGCCTAATGAACTGCAGGCACCACGGCTCCACTGAACCCACCCACATGCAGGGGCTGCTAGGCCACGGCGCAGCGAGGCCCTGGGAACCCTCTCCGCAGCCTGGGATGCTGGCTTTCCGTACCATGGACAAAGGCCAACAGAACAAACTAAACTTTCTGCCGTCTTCATAAGAGAAAACGGTATTCTTTTCCGTATTTCCGACAAGAATAAGAAGTAAATTGATTTTCCACGTGCTTTTCTCCCAGGGGCCTCCACAAGCCCTTCACCCTGTAACAACAGGAACCTCTCACTGCTGTGTCATTTAAGAGTGGTAAGAAGTATTTACTAACCAGGACCGACGACATACCCGGCATTTTCTCTACCCAGGAAATTCAGAAGATAGGTATTGGCCTCACATAATGGGCGAGAGAACTGAGGCTTCACAGTGACACAGGTTAAGAAGCAGGATCCATTATTCAAGTCTGATGCCAAAGGACGGGGCCTGCTATATGATGATAGAAGAGTTTTGCACCACGTTGCTTATAAACAAAAGAGGAAGGGAGAGAACTTTGTTCCTGCCTGAAAGGAGCCCAATACTTGGAATGAGAAGCCAGCGTGACTATTAGGCAAAAATAACAAAGAATAACAGGTTCATGAACCACCGAGATCGGTCTCCATGTAAACACACTACTCTACCAGATACTCCCCCACGGCCTTCCAAGCTGAATTAGTTCCATGAAGGCTGTAAGAAACTGAAGCACCCTGTGTTTGTGTGTGTGTGTGTGTGTGTGTGTGTGCGCGCGCGCGCACGCGCACCACCCATGTGTGCATTTTAATTCAATACATATTTTGAACTTAGCCCTGACCGATGTGGCTCAGTTGATGGGGCATCATCCTACAAAGGTCCTCAGTCCCATTCCCAGTCAGGGCACATGCCTGGGTTGTGGGTTCAGTCCCTAGTCAGAGCATATTAAGGTCCCAGGTCAGAGTGCATATGACAAACAATCTACTGACGTTTCTCTCTCACATCAATGTTTCTCTCCCTCTCTCCTTCCCTTCCCCTCATATAAGTAAATAAATATTATATATGAAAACATTTCTATAGTTTGAATTTATAGAATATGTGCAAGGAAATTAGAAAAAATTCTTAATCTTCCTTGAAAGGCAGCCAGCCAAATTACCTAAGACAACCATGTCGGCAGAAACAAGGCAACTGATCCAGGTAGTCATGGGCTTGGGTGTTTTTCCGGCAGAAAGGGAGTGTTTCATTTCAACTGTCCTGTAACATCGAACAGCAGCTAGACACCCGCCAAGCTCAGGGAGCTGTGACTGGAAGGGAGAGATGGAGACAGGAAGAGTTTCAGCCCTCAGAGGCTGGCAGTCTATAAGGGGACTCAAACAAGCTGCAGACAACTGCAGAGTATGTGAAAACGGAACAGGGTCTGGGGGAAACCCACACAGTGCTGCTGGTGGGAGAGCAGGACAGGGTCCCACCGGTGGGCAAAAGCGGGAGGGTGTCGCACAGGTCCTCCTGCTCCCAGGGGCACGTCACTGCAGCCCTCGGAACGGAGACGCACAGGCTCCTCCTTACCTAATCTAACAAACACAGAGTACTTCCTCTGGGCCAAGCACTATTCTCAGAGCCTTCCAAATGAGAGTTCATTTACTCCTCATTAACAATAACCCTACACAGTAGATACTATTATCTTCCCCATTTGCTAGATGAGGAGACCAAGGCACAAAAATATTAAGTAATCTGCCCAATGTTATAAATCTCTTAAAAGACAGAATTAGAATTTGTGCCCGTGTCCTTGCTCCAGAGTCCCCCCTCTGCACCCAGTATTTACGGTGCAAGAAGAGCTCCAAAGGAAATGCAGGGAGCGTGGATGAATCAATAGGATCGGAATAAAGACACGACATTTCATCCTGGCTAAAAGGCTCATGAGCTATGGGACCTCAGGTCGCCTCTGCTGCTCTGGGCCTCGGCTGCTTCATCCTGAGCAGAGCGAGCAGCCTCTACGGGCACCACGGCCTGTCCCGCTGTAGGAGCCGGTGCATTTCAGCAGGCAGAAGATGAGAAAAGGCAGGAAGTTAAGAAGAAATTCCAGGAATAAGAAAGTTTCAAAAAGACAAAAATGGAAGCAGAAGGTACAGCCCAAGGGATGAAATAATTACTACAACACAATCTCAGGAAGATATTAACTTGGCTATGTCCAGATGCTTGGTGATAGGAAAGACCTGAGTTTCAATCTGTTTTCTTCCTTACTAGCCATGTGGCCTGAGGTGCACGGCAACCTCTCTACCACTTTTAAATATGGGGTGTCTGATAGTCTCCTAAGGGAAGAGCTGTATGTAATTCAGAAGAGTCCACCAAAATTCTTTAACTCTCTTTCCCAAAGCAACATGCATAATAGCTTCATGTGATTTTCAGTTAAATCAGATCAGTAGTTAGCTAGATAGATAGTAGGCAGGTGAGTAGGCAGGCAGGTAGTAGGAAGATAGGTAGGTAGTTGTAGCAATATGTACTTCGGTCAGAAGGATTAACATAAAGTAAAAGTGTTGTTCTCACTTATGAAACTAAGCAATAATTATAGCATTTTCCCATTTATTCAGGATTAAACTAATTTATAAATTCCTGCCATTCTTTTGACGTAGATATGAGCAAATGTCAATAAAAACAGAAATGACAGGTTTCACAATTCAATGGTAATAACGTGAATAATCCGGGATCCAAACTGAACTGTCTTCGAAACTTAAACTTGTGTGCCTTAGAAGAGATACTGCACTAACCTAAAATAATACTGTCCACTGCCCCCACCCATCCAAACGGTCCAGATTGTTTCTTACTAGTCTCCTTCCCCAAGCTTGTGCAAAGGTGAGACACCTGAGACTCTGAACCCGAAAGGGAGCCACAATGCCACGACAAGTGAGTACCATTCACTGCACTATACGTCACCTTCTGGATATACACACGGTCCACACCATATCCCAGTTCTTCAAAGTCATCACACACACAGACACACACACAGAGCAAAGAGCCATGGAGAAGCAATACGACCTAACTCTAAACTACAAAGCACAGAAGCAAGGTCTCTGCACAGAAATCTATCTGGCACCGCTGAAACAACTGTCTACTTGGCTAGCATGGGGTGGGGACAAACAAGGGGGAGAGAAACCGAAGAAGATGAAAGTTGCTATGCGTGTGCACAAGCCCAAGTGTTTAGCCACGCAGGCACGCACATCTCTTTCTGCTGCTTGAGCAGAAGAATCTGTTAGAAAGTGGACAGGTGAGCGGGTGAACTATCAACAGCTCTGCTTGTGTAAAATAAAAACAAAACTGTGTGTGAGCACAGGAGAGAACGTCAGAAAAGGCCATGAAATAGATATGCAGGAGAAGCTGTCCAGTGGTCGGCCCAACATTTCCCCTTCAGACATGAACTCACAATCTAAAGGAGAAACTATGAATCATCCTAAAGTGAAGCGGGCCACAAATCTGGAATCCGTTTGATATGATTATAGGCTTCTTTTTCAAAAGCAAAACTGAGGATTAAAAGAGGAGTGGAGAACCGAGGGTTGCTGGGATTAGTCTTCATTAAACTTAAGAGGCAACTGGAAGAGTTACTACTGATGAAGAACAAAGTGCCTCCCTCTGCAGTCTGGAAGTCACCCACACAAGGCTGGCAGGGCTCCTCTCTCGCGGTAATGTTTTCTATTAGGCTCAAATGGTTAAGATTATTTTTGAATCCTTGCAACCTTTCAGATAAAGCATCTAGAGGGACAAAAAAAAAAAAATCAACATTTTAAAAACAAGGTTACATAATATGGACTCAGCAACAGAACTAAAATCACTGCCTGTGCATACCTAAGACCACTCGCTACCATGACTTAGCTCTGGAGGCAAGGCGGCTTGCAGGGGCCACCAGTCATACGACTGCCTTTGCGCTCACAAAGTGCTGGGTATGAGCCATGTCAACGTCCACGCTGCAAAGACACGAGATGGGGAACCATGTCCAGTTCAATACAATAACCACCATTTAACTTCTTTTTATGTGAAAACAGAAGCTGCAAGGGACAGATAAGCTGCAAAGTTTTCAGCCAATTCCATGGTGTTTTCCTTCCCACTCAATTTTCTGGTAACAAAGGAAAATAAAAATCACAACTCTTTTTAAAAAGGGGAAGTTCTGAAAAACTGGCTGAGCTTCTTCTGAAAGAGGTATGCCCAGGAAATTCGGGGGGGGGGGGGGGAGAGAGAGAGAAACTGTTAAAGAAACATGACCTGAACTTTAATTCCAATTTTTAAATTGCCTTCTGAATTTATCCCACAATCAGGTCCAGCTGATTTAAAACAAATATAAAGTAAATTATGGGGTGAGAGAGATTTGTTCCTAATTGAATGACGTAGATGTGAAGGGCCCCAAGGCACGCTGGCAGGTAGCTGGAGAGTCCGAAAACACTAGGGCTGAGTCTAGCCCTCCGCCCTCCGCTGCAGACCATCCGGGTCTTCCTGGAAAAGTCACACAAGCACGAAGCCCGTTGGCGTGTGCATGCAAGCACACCAGCACCACCAGTGGCCCAGATCATTAGAAAGACTAGAGATGCCAGTACACAGAGCACCTGGCAAAACCCAGGCATCTAGAACTTTTAGTTGTTACTAGTATTAGCTACTAAATGCTTCTGTTCAGGTCACTGGAGGAAAACAGATCCCTAATACTTTACAAAAGGCTTCCGCAGCATGGCCCAGTGATGCTTCTGAGGTGAACGCTGCCTCTGGCACTACAGATCTGAAAAAATTAAGGGAAGGGGGAGGAATGCAGAATAAGCAGAAACACAACAAGGGGCACCTTGGTGAGAGACAAATAATTAACTGTTGACGGGCCTCTTCAAAGCGTCTAACCCAAACCTTTTTTAAGCTTGCAGGTCAGGAGGTGTGTGCTCCTGAGGTTGAGCAAGCTTTTCCACAGGCTCCTTATCACTGTATGAAGCACCCGTTCCCATGGAAGCGAAATATTGCTGCAGATAAACAAAACTGCTGAAGCATGGCCCAAGAATTACTTCATTTCCTACTAGGCTAAAAGTGGCACACATCCCATCCCGGCCTTCCCTTTTGAGGACGAAACAATTGGGACTTTGTTCGACCAGTTCTCCGAGAAGGAGCCCGGCAAGTGCCTGCTGCCCCGCCAAGCCCCGCCGCCCTCAGACCACCTTCCATCAGCAAGGCTGCCTTAGCAGGCGGTGGCGGAAAATACCAAAACAATGTATTTCGCTACTTCAGTCTGCTACCAGAGCACTGTGTGAGAATTCGGTGTCTTTTTCTTTTCCAGTCATCAGAGCAGACTTCACAACAGGAGAGAATCATGTACAGACAAGACGTGTGCACCTACTGCAGGTTTCTGGTGGCCTAAGGATAGACGTGCAAATATGCCGTATGCATGCAACGTCGCTGTACGTACGTGAGTATTTAAGCAAGGCAGGGGAGCAGGCACAGGAATTTCACCATATACACTTTGGCTAATGAATGCTAAAAGTCTGATCTACTGAACTCCAATCTACTACACAAAACAGTGTTTCTCACCCTTTTTACTCCGTGTCAGTCCCCCCAAAAAAGTTTTCAGACAATTTTCTCTATTTGCCCCATCCCACAACGTTTTAATACCGCAGACATACCAGGTATTTGTGGATGTGTATCTGTGCCTCACATACAAAGAGTACATTTTTGCCAGAAACTGAGCTTGGGTCACAAAAACGGAGAGACGCCGTGGTATAACCAGGACCCCTTACTGAGACCTGGGCTGGAAGCCCTGATTTTTAATTACGCCCAAAGCACTTCCGATCATGGTAAATACATTCTTTTCTTTTTTAAATGCAAAACTACTTCATAGAGTATCTTCCCTTTGATAAAAGAAAATAAAAATACAAAAGAACTAAGTCAAATTTTGGGTCACTGGGTGTTTGGAGTTTTCCTGTCAAATAGAAGAATCCTTGCTGTGAACCCTAAAAGTGTTTAATAGACATGGTGAAAAAAGATTTCATTTTACGAGGTGAGTGTGTCCAAAGCCTTTCACAGAAATAGCATGCAGCATCCACTAGACATCCTGTCTCGTTTTCCATCCTAACTTACCTTCCAAGAATACTCAGATTTGTTTACATCAAATCTGTAAAGATTTGCTTACCAATCCTATGTTGGTCTTAAAAAAAAAAAAATCTCAGCTTCATCTATCGAGGAAAATCACTGTTTGGTTAAAATGAGATTTGGAGTTGGATTTGTTTTATATGAAGGGAAAAACTGAGATCTTTTCATTTATACCAAAGCAGCACTTTTTGCTTTTAGAGATGTACTTCCATTTCAGGCTGTATTTCAGGCAGTATCATAGGTACTTTGAATGTATTTTTTTTTTTTTTACTAAAACTTGTTTGTCTTTGTCTAGTGTTAATTAGTACAAAGATAACCTTATTTCCAAAAGAAAGAACATTGTTCTCAAACAGTCTTTAAAATGTTTTTACTATGTATGTTAAAAGTAACAAGCTCGCTATAAAGCATTCAAACAATTCAAAGGCAGATGAAGTAGAAAAAGAGTCACCACCTAACTATCCCGATAGGTTACTATTTTGAATACATTGTGTTAAAAAGGGGGAATTGTATCATGTCTTCAGCCTCTCAATGGTAGTAAGTCAAGAAAAGATTACTTTGAAAAGTCTTTACAACTACTTCATAATTAAACACATACACAATCCATTATAAGCTTCTCACAAGAAAACAAGCAAAGCAGTGAGAAAATAGAAGAAATAATAATCTCAATATCTGAAGTCAAAGAAGTGTTGTTTTTTTTTTAAAAGGGGATAATTGAGAAACGTATTGTTCTCGCCTCCAAATAAAAAGTTACAGACTAAGATCAATAAGTAGCTGCTTTGGAAAGTCAAGCAATCATCTGGTTTTAGTAAAATCTAATGTATCGCAAACACTGACAGCAAAACACATAGAAAACTCAAAAAAAAAACAAAAACCCAGAACCAGCAGACAAGAACAAGACACAAAGCCGTTTTCCTCCCCGCAGTCGGTCCCAATGACCAGGAACGGCAGAGCTGGTCCCACACGTGAGCAGTGGGATTGTAGGGACACCCCTCTCTGAGGCAGCAGCAACAGCAGCTACAAACAGAACGCACGTCTGTCCAGCAACTGGGATGGACAAGGCAAGCACAGACTTCCCATGAAGGATCTTGACCAATCTGACACTGCCCTCAGCAGACAGGAAACCTGAGGCCGTCAGTACAGCTAACTGACACACAGAAATCACCAAAGGGAGCTCTGGAGAGAGGCCACGGACTTCTGCCCAAGCCAGGAACTCAATTAATGAAGGCAGAGCCTCCTTTTGCATTTTTCAAAAGCAGAGTGTGCATGTGGGCCTGTGTGCCCACACACATGCACGACCTTTCTAGAAGACTGGCTTCTGAGAACTCAGGAGGGATTTGGACACCGTGGAAATGTTGCTCCATCGTGTGATAGGGATTCCTGGAACAAGCCTTCTTAGCATACACCAGTAAGCAAAACAGGCAGACATCCATGCTCTCATCAAGGTGATACGTTAGTAGAGGCCGGTGAGAAACAAGATGAATAAAATACATAGTGTGGTAAAAGTTGGTAAGTGCATGGAGAAAATCAAAGCAGAGAAAGGGATAGGGAATACAGAGAGGGGGAGCTGTACATTTACAAGGTGGACGGACAGGAAAGGCCTGGTTGAGAAAGTGATACCCAGGCATACCTGAAGGAAGAAGGTAAGGACCAAGTGTAAGACGTCCATACAAACAGTCTTAAGGCAGTTTAACTGTAGACTAAGATATTAGTTTCATGACATGAACAAGAAACTCAAAACTAACTTAAACCCCCAAATGCCCCATCCCTACCCTCTCACAAATTACGGTAACAGGCGTAGCAGCTCAGAGAGACAAGTGAACAGGAAAAAGCAGAGCAATGGCGTCCACTCAGAAATTGTCTGGGCTTACACAGTTAACAGAGCTCATTCGCCAACCAGGGGCCTCAGAGGCACACCTCACCATGCTGCCTGACTCTTCGCCTGGCTTGCCTGTACAGGAGGGTCCTTCAGGGACGCTGACCCTCTGTCACCTCTGCTGTGATCAGGCGTCTCAGAGCAGCAGCTTGACTGAACCTAGGAGGGTAGATGCATGTTCTGGGCAACTGGGGGGCACAGGGGACACGTTATTGGGCCCTGCGGCACGGCAGAGAAGAGGGGAAATGGGTAAGAGCATAATTAAAGGGGAGGAGAGTGAGGAATAGAAGATGAAGGAGAAGGCAGGGATTTTACTAGGACTTCAGGCCCGAGGCAAATGGGTCAGGAATGACTTCGGAGGATTTGGATCAGAGTAGAGGAAAGCAGCAGAGTATAATATCCATTCTGGCTGGCTGGGGTCGGCAGGACAAGGGAACTCAGAGTCCCCAGGTACAAAAAGGACCCTGAGATATGGGTACTGCTGAAAGAGACCGGGTCCTGAGACCTATCACACAGGTGTTAGAACCAAAGTCAAAGAAGACAGGGGGGCTGGAGTTCAGAAAGGCAGGCAGGAGGCAGTACACAGACATCAGGTGTAAAACAAGAGTTCTAGGTTGTCCTACAAGCACAGTGGGTTTGCAAATTCAAGGAGACTACCTGCCTGCAGCCCACCCAAACATAAGCACCTTGCCAGCGGAGATGAAGGCGCTGAAGGGCGTATCCCCTCCACCAAGAGGCTGGGCTCTGCTGGTACTTGTGGCTGAGGATCGCAGCCAGGGTACATCTGTCCTTTCTCTCACAGCTACTTGCACCTGCCTCACAGATGATGCTTTCTTGCTCTCTCCCCCTCACCCCACCTTCTCTGGCTCTCTCCCTCCCTCCCCCGACCCCCAAACTTTAACTCCAAAAGTGTTTATGATTCAGGAAGGAGTAAGTTTACAAAACCCCCCTCCATTTCCTTCCTAGTCAGAGCCCAGATGCTGCCTAGCTGCGGAGCGGGCCCTGACCCTCACCCCCACATAACAAGTGTGTAGCAACAGGGAGACCGCAGGCCCCTGCTGGGGAGAAGCCCTCCTCTCCAGACCAGCCTCTGGCACAATCTGCATCACAGGAAACAAGAGGACCGCGGCTTCCAGTTACAAAGATGGACACTTAATCCTCTTTAGGAAAGAAATCAGTATCTATCCTGAGGTCCTTGTTAAATTTCCTATCCCTTAAAATGTGAGGTGGAATATTCCCAGAATTGCCAACAATCTTTAAATCCTATATTTTTAAAAAGGAGAAGGATAAAGACAGATTTCAACTGTCATAATCCCAGTTCTTGAATGTGGCACAATTTCCAGAATTTGGCAGGTATCAGATATGAAGTTAATTTATATAAAATGGTAGAGTGAGAAAAATTGGCAATCTGATCCAATATTGGCGAGACCAGACACTGAATCATTTTTTACATCATCTATTTTAATAAAGTGGAACCAGTACCATATAAAAACCCTAGTACAGAAATGTTGCAATAAAAATTAAATCCATTTCATCCTCCAAAGAAAAACAGTTCAACTGCCAACACTTTTTAGGGGTTCCACCTAAATGTGCCTCTCTTGTATTCCGACAAAAACCCATCAACTGTTAACTGTGCAGCAAGCTCGATTAAGGAAAGCAGCCCACTTCCAAACACGAATCCGCACACTTCAGATGCAGAGGTCAAGAGATGGCCGTTACCTCAGCAGCCATCTCTGTGGCACAGCAATAATTTAACGACACTATAAAAGAATTTAACAAGTGAACAGTTTCCTTCTAACTGATAAACTCATACATGCAACAGCGAATCAGCGCTTGTTCCTCCACCATGAACTGTAATTTGTTCGTTTGCGGAAAGTGTGGCTTTTATGGACACTGTCCGTCTCCCCCTCACCGATGCTGAGGGACGGGCCACTGACCGCCCTGATGTGCAGAATCAGACATGCAGCCCACCACGGCAACCACAGGAGAGCGCTCGTCTTCGCCCGTGCGGAAGACTTCCCCAAATCTCCACGTGAAATGTTTTTGCTGAGCCTGATTTTACCTTTTAACATATGACACCACTTTGTTTCACTCATTTCCAGTTAGGTTCAGTTTTTTTGTGTGGAATAAGCCAGGTATGAACAAACTACAGTTACTTCCATTTTAAGATGCATCTAAGAATCAAGATGTGACCATAGTTCTATCACCCTGATTCATTCTTCCCATCACCCCACACTAAAGAACACAAAGTAAAACTGTTCAGTAAAGGTTTGTAAAGGTTTCGCTCAGATACTCACCGGGGGTAATGGTCTCCAGCGTGTCCGCGCTGACCTTCCGAGTGCTGGCACAGTGATGGAGGGTGGAACCCGAAAACACCAAGTAAAACACCGCATCATCCTCAACTTTGTCTTCTTCGGCGAGCAGCACAGTGACAATGCAATCGCCCTGCGGGAGGGAAAGACGGAGCGAGGCTGCGTTAGTCAGGTTCCTCTTGCGAGGCTGCCCTTACTACAGACGCCCGTTAAGGGCAAAGCGAATGTGTCCCCTAAACTGTGCCACATTCTAGGAGGTTTACACAGATATAAACACTGACTGGGCACTTACATACCAGAGAGTATTTTAGGCACTGAGAACACAAAGTGACCCCCAAATGAGATTTCTGTCCTCTCTAAGCTTACATTTTATTGCAGGTGGTCAGATAAACAGCAAACTAAGAAGGTAACAGACGGTGTATTTACCTGATGAGCGGGGGGAAAGGGAGAGCTCAAGGAAAACCCAGTAAAATAAAAAGTCAGAGGATGGGGGCAGTGTACTGATGTGTGACAGCCTAGACTCAGAACTTCCTTAACCTCCGTGTTCCAGGGGCAGCAATAATTCTAGAAAGCCACGCTAATCCACCCCCTCGCCAGCAAGGGCAGGGGCTCTAACAGAGCTGGCCTGGCAACGGTGCAGCACAAAGAGCATGCGCTGGGGCACAGACATGAAGGTAATGCCTCCTCTCCTTACAGCTGACACTGGTTTGGGGGAAGGAGATTTATAGTCCTGAGTACACAGAACACAGAGTACTCTTGTATTGTATTTATTGATTATTGTATTAGTTTCCGTAGGAACAACAGCACACCTGTTTTTGTCCACCATGCATATGAAAACTCTTCGACCATACGCAGCTTTATGATAATATTCTTAATCTATCAGGATGGATTTGTGCTTCCTGACCACCTGGAACCCCTACTCTCCTTTACCCTCCCTGCCACTAAGCCCTCGGAATCCGACAAAAATGTTGGGCCAGTCACTTTGCCCGGGGCTCTGCAATTATTTGAAGATATTATTTTAGCAGTTTTATACATTAATTTTTTAACTGAACATACTCTATGAAATACAGTCCTGACTACCATTCTCCCAATCACAATCATCATGTAATTCTTGTTGTAACCATAAACATTTTAAAGCACTGAGGTTTAAAGTAGTGAGGTTCAGTATTGTGTAAATCTTCATAATGGACTGTGGAGAAACCAGCTTAGAGAGAGCCGTGCCGTTGTAGCATTGAGTCAGGAGAGAATTCTCATTGCTTGCAGTGGGCCTTTCCCTGTCTACTTCAGCAACAAGGGAGCTAGGCCAGTAAGAGAACCATGCCACCCTGTGGCCACCACTGACTCAGCTCGGCCGCATGATCGAGCAGCAGGGAGTGTTTTACCAAACACTGAAAACAAAACATCTTCCAGTCAAACCCAGGATCACGTCCATTAACAGAAAGGCTCCAATAGGCTGACTGCGGAAACAGAGTTCCGAATATTTCCCAAAGCCCTGCACGTGGCAGGCGCTTACGTCCGTTGAACGCAGCATGTAAGAGGTCAGGCTGAACTACAGATAGCTGTAACCTACTACAAGTGCTGGCCTGGAAAGTTCCAAAGCTCCCGCACACAAGGAAGAGCACAGAGGTCAGTCATTGCAGTTACACTTTAGATTTATATATAAGCCCCTTTCTCGGAAACGTTTTTGAAAAACTTAGGCTGGGAAAAATTTTTAATATCCTTTGGCATGATAAACCATGACCAGTTAAAAGTCTGCAGCACAGGAGAAGACCCAATTTCTCCAGGTACTGAAATGCCGTGATAACCTGGAAAAAAAAGGTACAATCACAGTTCTAAGGCATCACCCTCTGGAGCAGACAGGCTGACCAACCACGACCTACGGGCCAAATCCTGCCCTCTGCTTGTTTTCGTGTGGCTCACAGCAGGGAAAGGATTTCACATTTTTGGGTGTTTGGGGAAAAAAAACAAAATAGAAATATCTTTAATGTGCAAATATTATATGACATTCAGATTTCAGTGTGAATAAATAAAGTTTTATTGAAACACACAGTCACGCCCATTTCTTTACGCGCTGTCTATGGTTAGAATGGGCAAGACTGAGCACAGGTGAGTGGCTGCCACAGACACCATACGGCCCTCGAACCTCAATTATATAAACATGTATGATATTTTGTTATATCTTATATATATTATAAAATATATAAATGTGGAGTTTTACAGAAAAAGATTTTTTTTTCACTTAGGTATCTAACCTGGAATTCTAAGAGTAGATCTTTCTTTTTTAGATCAAGGATTTCCTCTCTGGGGCCTTCTGTGTTAATTGGGGACAGGGGAGATGGCTAATAGGCAGCTGAAATCCTTTTAACAAAGCTTTCAATATCAACCTCTTTTTTCATTTCCAAAAGTAAATAAGTTTCAAATTGCTTTCATAGCTCTGTTCTATAGTTTCTTTTTTTTTTTTTTACATTAAGTCAAACTACCCAAAATAGGAACACAGAAGGCCCAATCACTTTAAAGTCACTTGAGACTGAGATTCCAGAGGCAGTTGGAATCAAAGGACCTCTTCCCCGGAGTGTTCTCTGCATCCCGGCAAAGTCGCTGAGAGCAAAGAACAAAAATTATTCCCCTGCAACTCCCCCACGACTCCGATTTTACTGCACAACTGACAGGCACCTAGTATTACTCGAGTCGGCCTTGAAAGATTAAGCAAGCAGAGTGGTGATTAAAAAATAAAAATGAAAAACAGAGCTAAGTAGTAAGTTTTGCCAAGGCAGTCGCACTGATTATACCCTCCTTGGGGGACATCCTTGGTAAATGATTCTGCTGCCCCGAGGAGGCACCACCCCCCACAGTACACAGGTAAATCACCCCGACTGCCCATTTAAAAAGTCTGTCGTCTTCCTAACCACAACAGCTAAACTTATGAACAAGGGCGATTTTCAAGACGTTCTTGATGAAAATTTTAGTTTGATCCAACCCCAGAAGAGAATGTATCTACGTCTCTACTTCTCCAATAACCTAACCTCAGGAAACAGCATGCTATCCTTACAAAGATGCTCCATGTTTCCTCACTAATGAAAAAGGTATCCTTGAACCTGGCAATTTTTGTCAGGGTCTTGATTAGTTTTGCTGACAGGTGGCACAAAACAAAAAGAAAAGAAAATCTAGCCCTGGCTGGTGTGGCTCAGGGGACTGAGCGCAGGCTGTGAACCAAAGGGTCACCAGTTCGATTCCCAGTTAGGGCACATGCCTGGGTTGAGGGCCAGGTCCCCGGTGGGGGGCACGCGAAAGGCAACCACACACTGATGCTTAAAAAAATAAATAAATGAATAAATAAGTAAAATATTTTATTACTTTAATCACTTTTATTTAGTACTGTTTACTCTATTCATTACTTTTTACTGGTAATATAAAATTTTTATTCCAGTCCATCAGCAGGTTGATTACTGCATTTGTTACCTTCCTTTCTATTCTGTTCCCATTACCATAAGCTTAAGAACAACTGTTCATCCATTCAGGCTAAGCAAGCATGAAATGCCATTTGTTTAATTTATTTTGTCTCTGCCTTCAACCAGGTACTAGAAGTACTTCCAGGTGCCGGCCCTCCCGGAGCCTGGACCGACACACACCCAAACAGTGCACCCAGAGAGACGCGCATCCACACCAGCATCTCTAGGTGCACAGGAGATGGACGCTCGAACCCAGTCTTGGAGGTTTTGACCAAGAGAGCTTCTGTGGGAGAAACAGCTACACCCAATGTGCTCAAAGCTCACGGCAGATCCCCTTGGGGAGGAACACACACTCTGAAAGCTCGGCCTTTATAGGGAAGCTGGAGAAGAGCCCGAACCTCGTTCAGCACACTCAGCATCTCTTCAGAGGGCCTGATACGTGCACGTGCTCAATTCATGTTGGTGAAGTTGAAACAAAAACATTTCATCCTTTTTAAAGCATAAAGCTTAAAATGCTACATATAAGCAAAATACTAAGTTTGTCTTGCTTATCATTCCCTTCACTTGACCAATCCCGGGCTGAGTAAACTTGGGTGGGGCACTATGGTTGACACTGAGGTTGAGAGGTAAGGCAGCTCTTGCCCTCTGGAGGCTCCCAGTCTTTCAAGGGAGAAAGACACCCACCGAGCAATCGCCGCAGCTGTGGAACAGGCAAGGACCAAGTGCTGCAGGAATGAGAGGAGGCACTGGACGCTACGCTGAGCAAAAGTCAGGGGAGGAGGCTTAACAGGGCATCATCTCAAAGACAGGCCCCTGGAAGGGGCCAGAGGAACAAGAATTCTCTCTCGCCTGGTTTCAAATTCTGTTTGAAACTGACTACAGTCACAGTGCGTATAGACAGGGATGGTGTTTGGGAAGAGGGGAAAGGCTGCAAACTGAATCCCAAATCATTGAGGAAACAGCTGTCAGATCTGAATGGATTTAACCCTTTCGGTACGAGCGCTCTTTCCGCCTCGACACTCCCGCTGTACGAGGTGCCGCGCCGAAAACGCACACGTAGCACATGGTCAGTCCTCCTTTGTGTGAAGACTT